>CP139507.1:440979565-441272007 GCA_021014915.2 Artemisia tridentata subsp. tridentata | reverse complement strand
CTGCCTCAAGCTCCAGTTGTGTAGCTCCCAGGGATCGAACCCGGGTCACCCGCGTGACAGGCGGGAATACTTACCACTATACTACAACGGCGCCAAAAATTTGATCCGTGCTAAAGTGTATATATAAATAATATCAGACGGATACACGTGAATAAAGACAAATCACCCCTTTAGGAAAAAGGCTAACTTGTAAAAACTCACGTTTGTGATATGTGTGATACCAGGTAAGTGATTACCCGGGTCGTGTCCCAACGAGGTGTGAATGGACAACCGTTTGAGGTTTGGAATTAGAGTGACTGATGATTGGGATGTGAAATTTTGCTTGTATTTTTATTTTAATTCTAATTAAATAATGAGAAACAAATTCTCAAAATAAAATTAAGATTTAAAGCAGATTATATTAAAAACGCGCTACGGGAATTATTAAAACGGGCTAAAAACTAAGATATATGGAAATCTAATCTTACAAGTGCAAAATTATTTTTCTTAAGTCCTAAATAATAAAAGAAAATTTTAGAAAAAAGATTTATATTTTTCTGATTTTTTTAATTAATTATTATGAATTAAAAACTAAACGTAAAAGAAAAATTAATTAAAAATACTAAATAAACTTGGAAAATTATGAAAAATTCCAGGAATTTACTTAATGATAATTAGAACCTATGAAAAATAAAAGTGGGCTAACTGCTTTTCTGAATAAGCAGTTAATAAGCAAACTGTGGAAATAAGCTTTAAAAAGGAAAAGTGGTTAAATAAAAGGGTGTGTATGGTTTTACTGAAATAAGTCCCTAGGGCAGTTGGTGTTGGTGTTGCTTTGTAATGTGAATGACCAGGGTTCGAGTCCCTTGGTTCTCTTTTTTGCTTTTTTATTTTATTTTTGATATTTTATGATTGAAACTTAATAAGCACAATATGATAAGCAAATTTTACAACTAACACTTTTTATGAAAACCTCAAATAAGTTCAGAATGAGCTAAAGTTTTGCTGATCAGTTGCTAAAAAAAACAAAGCCCAAGGCTTTTTGATAAAAGGCTGAAAAGCTATGAATTAAGCTAAGGCAAAGTGCAATAAGCTGAACAACCAACAATTATCTAATAGGAACACTGAATGAGCCACAAAAAGAGAGAAATAAGCACAATACAAGCTCCAAATAAGCACAAAGTCTGCTGTTTACACTATGGTGCAAGGCAAAGGATGGTCTGTGGAGTTTTTTAAGCTAGCTAAAAGCTATCAAAAACTATAAGCTATGGCCTAAAAAGTAAAAACAAATTAAGCTTATACTATGAACTTAATATAAACCAAAAATCAGAACTTAATGACTTAATATTGGCTTATAAATAAGCTGATAAAAAGAGGGTGTAACTAGGGTCTACTGATATGCTAGATGGTGCAGGGGAGATCAAGGTGTGTGCAGAGGGCACAAACCAAAGGGAGACTTAACTAGGCTTAGTATATCAACTGAATAGATTCAAAGGAACTCAGAAAAGCCAAGGATAAGGTCCTAATGAGCTTATAGCTTATAATGGCTTAATTGATCTGTTGAGTTTCTAGATTTTGCACAATCCACTCAAATCTATAAAAACTATTAAATTAACTCTAAATTACTTGAAAACAACTTATGTAGACTATTTTAAGCAAGATCAAAGCTGAGCTTATGGCAAATGTACAGTGGAATACCAAAATTACCCATCTTGACCCATAGAACCAAACATCCCTTTTACTAGGCTGTTTTGCTTTTTCAGTTGAACAGACAAAAAGAAACTAGAATTTAGGTAAATTAAGATTATTCTAGGTTAATTAAGCACTAAAAAGTATTTTTCTAACAGAATTAAGCACTGAGATAAGCTATAACTTATTTAAGCTTTTTATGGCCTTTTTAAAGATTTTTAAGAAAAATGAAACATATGCTAGTTCAAACTATTAAAACAGATAATAAGGACTTATAAACTACCAATGAGAAGAAAATTAAAGAAATAAGCTATAATAAGCTATAGAACAGTAACTTTAAGAAAACAATAAAAAATTATGAAAATTGCTTACAACTAATATGCTATCAAACAATGGAACTTTTGATCAGGACACACCTAGCTTGTCAAAAACAAGCTAGAAACCAAATTTCAGCCTTCCTTAATAGCTTATTTCACCAGAACTGCTTATTTGGTCCAAGTTTGACTTTTGTTGACTTTTTCCATCTTTTGCAATTAGAACATCTGGTGACTAATATAAGCTTACAAAAAGCTATTATAAGCTTGTATAAGCTTATAGCAAGGGTAAGGAGTGTTTATGATTGTTTCTTAATAGGTCTTGAGCTTAATTTAAATTAACAGACAACTTGAAATTTAGCATAACTGACAATGAGTATAAGATTACTTGAAATTAGAATAATATGACTGAATTTGACTTGAATTAACAACTGGAAGCTTGAAATTACAAAATTACAATGACTGAATATAAAATACGATTACTGCTAAATTAACTACTACTTTTAACAGGCTACATTGGCTCTTATTTATACTAAAACTAAAGTGGGATAAGTCTCATATTCTTCTCTGATCATTTCTGCACCATTGGATAAGCTTGAATCAATCTCAGCCTTTGGACTTCAGTTTTGGCGGGAAAAGGGTGTGAGTGGGATTTTCATCATGGCCTGGTAACTTGTGATGGGGAAGAAGCAATTAATGCTTCTTGGCTTGTTAGGTGGTGTGGGATAGGAGGAGGGGGTGGGTGTGTCAGGGATAAGGCGGTGGATGGTGGTGGTTTCTGGTATGCTTTAGGCGGCAATGGTATTGAAAGGGTGGGTTTGACTTTGAGTCTAACCTGGTATTAGCTAAGGGTGGGTTGGATCGGGTTTATTTTATGATTGGGCTTTGGTTTATTTGTTGGGCTGGGAAATTTATGTGGGCTAGGTTAAGTTTGTAGCTGGGTTTTGTTTTAGGATTGGATTGGGTTTATTTTTAGGATTGAAATAGATTTAGGTTTAAATTTTGAGGGACCAAAGTTGTAACATTCTGAAAATCCAAGGACTAAAGCTGCCAAAAATCAAAACTATTTCCAGGGACCATTTGTGTCATTTTGGTATTTTTGGGGTTGACTTTGACTTTGTATTTGACTTTTGTCTTCACTTGATAAATGTACAATTGTTGTCGAGTCGATCCAAAAATATTCGTTTTCGTTCCGTTTTCAATCCTTCAGTACCTGAAACACATAAAACACAAACCAAGGATATCTGCAGTATAATTCAGTGTTTTAGGTCATTTTAGTGTCTTTTATGGGTATAAAATGATGAGTATTTACACACTCATCAATCCCCCACACTAAGCTATTGCTAGTCCCTAGCAATCCGATCATATAAAGTAATGAAAGGATCAAAAGAATACCAAGCATACCCCGTTTTGATTTCTTTATACAATGCCCGAAATTTAAACTTAGAACAAAATATATAACATGCTTGATTTCCAAAAATGGTATCACGGAACAGGATTCACACAAACTGGGTGTCTCCAGGGAATTAAAATCGTCATCCTCTTTTTTATACTCCCAACTAAGCTTAAACTCAATGCGCAAATGCTTTTGTAAAAATGCTAACACTACTTATATCAATAATCTATGTAAGCCGAAACTTAACTTTTCACTCCCGCAATTTATTAAAGTTTAGGTGACTGTGCTTATATTCAAAATTTTAATAACAAAAATCGACGTTTTTATAAAACTTTGACTAATACTAGCAGAAAGATAGATTTAAAATTCACAACAAGCAAGCTTCAAAATTTATAGCATTTTGCAATATCATTCCATTTTATTTCCTTTGTATTTTTTTTTTTTTTTTTTTTTTTGATACTTAACTTTGTGCAATATAAACTAACGGAGTTTCACGGGAACCAAGACCTTAAACCTTCCTGGAATAAAGGATCCAAGGGCCGTTACAACGGAGAGTTCCAAGACCTTAACGCCTTTCAGAATTAAGGGTCCAAGGGCCAGTGTGTAACACCCCCTAATACGGTGAGGATCGAGGTTTAAATTTCAGAAAACGGCCCGGAAGGGGCGTTTTGAAAGTTATATGTCATTCAAAATAATAGTTTTGGTACAAAGGAAAAATGTTTGTTATGAAAATCCCACAAAAATGTGGTAATTTGGAAAGAATGACATATTTGATTTTACACCAGTTTATTTATCAGAGTATAAGATGCCCGCTCCGTGTCTTGTCCTGCTCCGTTAATTACCTGAGATAAACATGCTTAAAACGTCAACACAATGGTTGGTGAGTTCGTGGAGTTCAATAGAAAATAACTTTCTTTCAATGAATTTAAGAGGTGTACAGTGATAGTTGAAATAAATACAAGTACTTCATGAAATAAATAACAAGTTGTGTTGAATAAAAATCCACAAGTAATACATGTATGATCTCAAGTGATCATAAGTTTCAAGTTTTAAATGAAAATGAGCTACGTTGATATACGCTCGAAATGAAGTGCTGGGTCAACTTTTAAAAGTAACGTTATACCAAGCAATTTGGGCTATCTTTATTAGAAGTCACAACTAAGTCACATATGATAACAATTAAGTTTTAAGTACCCGGGTTCATGATCCTAACACATAGTGAATACATTAATCTAGTGTCTGAAATCTATCAGTGTGGAGTGGTGTTTAACTAAATACAGCTGTATCCTAATATATATGAAACATTCATATATTCATAAAGTTATATTGCCCTAAGCCTCATGACACGCAAAACGTTAACAGTGTACCGTAAAACGGAGGTGTTCATCAAATTAATGATGAAGGTTTTGCCCTCATGTAATAGGTGATTTTGCCAACTTCCTATTTTTCTCAAATATAGTGGATCGCGACTAAATACGACTAACCATATAGGCATTCCGTCCAAGTATTTAGTGGGATAGGTCGTCAGCCTCTAACAGGTTTCGAAGCTGTTCACTATATTCGCGTTCACCGTAGTGATTAATGGCTCATGATCGAGGGACTTTATGGCAATAAAGTAAACTTAGGCAATATAGGTTTCAGGGGTTCATGGAATATGCGTATTTTATTCTTGGCAATTATTTCTATTGAAATGTAGAAATATCATAGTGAAGTTAACTGTACATTCAATTGCTATATGAATGCATATAATGAGTCTCAATATCATGTTACAACGAGTAGTTGAAATGTTATCTTTCAAACACAGTGTTTCAGCTAAGCAAGCAATTTGCAAGTAATACGAGCATATATCCATTCCAAAGGGTGATTCAAAACATGTAAAGCATAGTTGATGATTTTGAGTAAATCATGAGAGTTTCAAAGTATAAAAGTAAACTTAAAATAGTTAAAGCATGTATCTCCCCCAAAAGAGTTATTAAAAACAAGTATTAAAAGTAGGGGCCACGACTCACCTGGAGTGTATCTGACAAGATAGAATTATAAGATCTATGGAAACGATCACGGAAACGTCTTCGATACGAAACCTGAATATGAGGGAAGTCTAAGATTCTGAATTACTACTAACAGTGAGTGTGAAAGTGAGAAATCGTATAACGATTTGATGATATGAGTGTGATATGCTTAAAATGCCTCAAGTTAAAAAAATAATATCATATGCTATTATCTTGATTCTTATATTAATCGACCCAAAATATTACCTCCTCAAAATATGCTGAAATGATATGCAAAGTGAAATCGTTAAATTTATAATAAATAACGAAAAATAATACATAACTAAAATGTATAAAAATGCATATGAACTGATGGGTGAAAAATGGAAAATAAAATAAGGATGTCAAGTAGAATCAGTTGGTCCTTGTTCTTTCCAGATTTTATACTTTTTACCCTAACTGCGATTGCGTTACACCGTTAGTCCTTCGTTCAGTCCATAGTCCATAAATAGTCCAAAAATTGTCCAAAAGTATCAATAAGGCTTGGAATTCATTTAAGGGTCAATTTAGATCCTCTATAAACTGTTTTCACAGCTTCAGTCCACTAGTTTCATAGTTTGACAGTTTTAGTCCTTCTAGTTACATTGCGTTACATTGTTAATCCAAAAGTGTAATTAATGGTGGGAAAAAGGTGGCGTGCTTTTCTGAAGTTTATTTAAGATTAATAAAGCTTATTTTGATAGCTTATTCGATCAGCAGCTTATTTTCACAGTAAATGGGCCTTAACGAGCCGCACAACTTAGCCCATTAGCAAGTTTTGATCCGTGGGTTTTTGGAGCGAGTTGGGTATATCAAAATGTTTATTTCTAACAATTTATTTTCATATTTAAAAGTGCCAAAAATCTGGCTTAATCCATGGCTTATAAAACTGCTTAATGGGTTATAAAACCCACCTCGCAAAATAGTGGCAGTTTCAAAGTAGGTTTTGTGCGTCTAGCTTTGGTAGTTTTTAAAGGTCGTAACTCGATTATTTTTACAGGATGTTTATACGAAAATGGTAGTTAGTTGGGAGGTCTATTGAGGCGTATAAAAATAGGATATGATTATTCATTTGAATCGTGAGTTATGGTCTTATTTTCTAGGCGACTTGGGTTGCTTCGAATGTACAAAATACTTAGAATATATTCGAGAGTTTTCCAGTTAAGTATTAATGTGCGATATAAAGTTTTTATATGTGTGAGTCATGCATGAAATGAAGTGTTGAACGTAAAAATGATGTGAGTTGTGATTCTTAAACCTTCCACAGTGGAGGTTCGACACATGCTTGTGGGTTTAGCATACGCAAAATCATGTGTATCAACTGATACGTTCGAGTGATAAACTATACGATGCATGTATGGTTGTGATATATTAACGTGCAAGTAAAGTGTGAATGGTCTCTAAATCTTCCTTAGTGGCGGCATGCCACGCCTTTTGGTTATTATGAGTCCAAAAACAATATGTGAACAGAAAAGGTACGTTCTAGTGCAAATGAAGTATGCATGGGTGAAGTGTGTGCGTGAGAAGTGAAAGTAAAGAGAGTTTAGACACTTACTACACCTTTCAAAGGTGGTGAAGGATTTGTGGAAGTCGAATAGAGCACAAGAATGAGGACAGCAAGCTTTGGCGAGCTCAAATACGTTTCACGTATTTACTTTTCTACTCGGTTTACTTTCTTTATGAGAGACAAATGCCTCTGGGTCTGATGAACTCAAATAAGTACATTTTATTATCATCATTTATCCTATTTATTTGACTTGTTTTATTATATTATATTTGAGAATTGATACGTTAATGTTTACTTTTGTAATTCTCAGGTAAAAACAAGTATTATGTGAAACTTGGCGATTTTGGACTAATTATGGAGCAAAACAAGCAAGATGTTAAGAGTCTACTGAAATGTACAAGATCAAGATCATTCTGCTCCAGATACGCCGCAACATACTTCTTACATACGGCGTATCACTATCAAGATTTGACAAGTTACAATCCAAGACAGCAAAGGACATGCGCCGCATAGAGAAATGGAGTTACGCCGCATCTTAAGGCGGTGTACGAATATTCCTGAATATATTAATCTTGGACCCCACGCGAAGTTAAGTCAATGCGCCGCATCTACTTATCCTATGCGCCGCATCTAACCCTCAGACAGAAACTATAAATACCCCAAAGTCAGACGAATTTCGAGGTTGAACAGTGCAAGATACCATACGTACGAGTACCAAACCAGAGACGAATTCAGATGTATTAGCAGCACAAGACACACCCTGAACGAAGATACAAGAGCTGTAAGAAGGTCCTGCATGTATTCAATTCATTAAGTAGTTTTGTTTTATTGTATTAGTACACTTTAATTCATCAGGATTGATGGGCTGATGTCATGTGACTACGGAATATCATGATCACCCCTTAAAATTGCTTTCCCATTAATTAAAGTTTATATGTTGATGTCTTTGGTGACTTTTATTAGTGCATTGATAACCTCTGTGTCTAGCTGAGCATTGCTTGGGTCGCCATGCCCCTTCCTCGCCTATCTATTATAGCGTATACGAAACGTGGGCATCACAAATGCTCAATATTCTAGGATAGTGGGATAGACATAAGTGATCATTAAGGGTTTTACTCGCCGATAAGATTAGAGCCAACGAGAAAGGGTTAATTATATACACTTCATATAAAACTAGCAATAAAACAAGTGACAAGCTACTTAATTATCAGGACATGTCTTCTTATTGTCTCAAGTATCTATCTGTGTACGTGTGTGCTAATCGCTGATTCATGCTCATTAGTTTAGTTTACTATTTAATCATAACCAAACTGTGCCAGTCTCTCAGGCTGAACCCCCCTTGCGTTAGATTAGGTCGTACAGCTAACTTAGGATATTAAAATATTGATTAGAATAACTAGATAATACGTTCCACTCTTAGTGATCGACACTCTACTTACCATTATATTCATACTGACCGGGTACACTGCTCGTTAAGTGTGTGTGTTATTGATAAGTCGGCTAAATATAAATTTAAAACTTGAGTAGGCATTAATACTGCTAAACCGCAACGACACATCACGCGCATCAAGTTTTTGGCGCCGTTGTCGGGGAGTGAATTGTTATTATCTGTTAATTTGATTAGTATTTTAATTAGGTTTTTCTTTTTAATTTTTAGATTCTAACCACTAACCCTGTTATATATTAGATAAATTGCATTCATTGTATTATTTGCATATTTTCTGTTTTTATGTTTTTTTTTTTTTTTTTTTTTTTTTTTTTTTTTTTTTTTTTTATTATTTTCTTTAATTTTTGTTTCTTTTTGTTTGTTTTTAGTTTTGATTTTATTTTTCTGCATTCTGCTATCGTTGTACTGTGCTAATACAAACGATACGGCGCACCTGTTTTCACAGATACGGCGTATTGCGTTTAATTTTTATAAAATACAACGCGTTTAATAAATTCGAGTACGACGCATCTTTCCCCAAGATACGGCGTATTCTGTTTTTAATAAAAAAAATTTTTTTAAAACCCTAACGCCATACGACGCATCTGTTTTAACAGATACGGTGTATTTTCGATTTAAATTAAAAACAGTTTTCGAATTATTAAACAGATACGACGCATCGATTTCAATCGATACGGCGCATCTTCTAAATCAAAAATCTTGTATTTTGAAACGTAACGAAAATACGACGCATTAGCTTTTGTTAATACGACGCATTTAATAAATATAGTTGATTTTTGATATTCACTTTGATCGTTCCACTACTCTCGTGCACAAGTTGGTTTACTTTCAGGATAAATGATGGCTTAAGCATCACTATGGAAGATTACATTCTAAACCTAACCAAGAGACGCTAGCTGGGGTAATCAAACCTTAGATGATTGAAAGGCTGTAATAAGACGACAAGAGTGGAGGAGAATTCAGTACTGGTAACATTGAATATCTTAAAATTCTTGAAATAAGAATTCCAGGTATCCTCTACAATAATTTACCTAGCCTTATAGAGAGTTCTCTACGAAACCTCTCCCGAATATAATCTCAATTTTGTAAGCTTAAAACGATATTTGCTCCTAACCTTGGAGTAAATCATTATCCACTAAACAATAAAGATTATAATCATTAATAAAACGGATATGCTTATTGCTCTTATCTTGAATTTATATATATCATATGGTATACCGTTTTACCCCAATTTGATGTGTAAGGAAATGTGTTGCGGAGGCCAAGGTACGTTCCTTATTTAAATTTAGTTCACTGTCGCAACAATACGGCGGATCTTAGTATTCTAAGCGCCGTATCTATGACTAATTAACACTTATTGACCAGTCAACGAATTTAGATAAGATACGGCGCATACAATTATGCGATACGGCGCATCGTATTTACCCTATAAATATGAAAGAGATGCGCCGGATTTCAATTTCTTACCCAATTCACACACAGTTAAAAACGCACCTAATTAAACCCTTTAATCCGAAGTGCTTTTCTCGAATCAAAACCTTCTAATCCGAACTCTAGACCGAATCCTAATCATAATATAAGGTAATTATTCTATTTAATTTTGTTCAATTTAAAAATTAGGGTTTATGCAATAATTCGATTAGGGCTTGAAAGATTTAGGGGATTTGATTAGAACTTGGACTAGATGAATTCCCCTATGTTAATTTTTGATAGACTATTGAATTAAAAACCACTTTGATTCGAATGAAAATTAGGGTTCGGGGAATTATTTTTGAACTTTGGAGGGAAAATGATGTAACAGGAAGTTTTAGATATTGATATTGGGATAAATGGAACTGTGATGTTAAGTGGGAGTTTACGTCACGGGTCCGGATTCTTGGAAAACGTGCCTGACCCCCTCTATTTTATACTGATATATTGCTAGATGCGGCGCATCTAAGTTACTTGATGCGGCGTAACAACCTATTTCCAATTTAAATACTTCCATATACGCCGTATTACTTAACTTAGATACGACGCATCCCCCATACGCCGTATTCTATTGCTTGCTCCGCATCTCTTTTATGCAGCATAGACACGCCGCACTAATTTATCAGATGCGCCGTATCAACCTCACTTCAGAACTGCTTTCTAACATTTAAAATTTATTTCAGATGGAACTACTGGTTGCTGAACGCAGGCACATGTGGCTCCGTTTCGAGACCATGGGACTGACAGCAGATACTGAGGCTGATTATGTGCAGAGACTTAGATCAATTTTCTTTAGGAAAATCTTTAGAGTCTCGGTTTTAGATTTTGCGGATGTTGGGTTGATTGACGGGGGGAACGCAGTTGGTGGTCTTCATGATAGGCTGGAGATGGTTGTGAGGGATGATGATGATGAGGTTGTGTTTAGGTCACATGCATGGGAGAGGTTGTTCGGGATTGACGAGCCTCTGATTAGGGAGCTCATGCTGGAGTTCTTTAGCACAGTTCATTACAGGGAGACGGATTTGGAGATTGATACAGCTGATACTCTTGTTTTCAGGTTGGGTGGTGTACATAGACAGATGTCGATGAGGCAGTTTATTTTGGCTATGGGGTTATACACTGTTGAGGAGCTTGGATCTGCTGGATTTGCCAGGTACTGGGCTGAGAGTTTGAGGGCAGTGCCAGACAGGATGTTGCTGGGAGATTTCTGGGAGAGGATATCCTCCGGAGGTGATTCTACTGCTTCCACCCCATCCTACACATTGATTAGGGAGCCTATGAGGAGATTATGCCATAGGATGATAGCACTGACCATTGCTGGGAGAGGTCAGTCACCTGAGAAGGTGACCACTCTTGACCTCTTCCTTCTGAGGAGCATGGATGAGGGATTAGCGGTAAACATCCCTCACTTTTTGGCACATTTTCTCCATAGGGGAGTGATTCGACAATTTATATCCCAAAAAGGAGAATTGCAAAGGAAATATGCAAAGCCCAGGTTCGTTGTCCCGACAAAGATCGAATGGAATTTGTGTTCCCGGAACGTGATTCGTGTAGTGAATGTGAATAAAAGTGAGAATTTTGGAGTTTATAACTACGATAGCAAACATAAACTAAAAAAACCACAATAATAAAGCATATAAAACAAGTACGTAAAGCACAAATAATCCTAAAAGCAATCTAATCTAAAAACTAGTAGCAAATAAATAATCTAAAACTAATTGTACTAATAGTAAACTAACAAATTTACTAAGTAATAGAGGCAACTAGGTAATTCTAAAAATGATTTAAAAGATATATATGGGAAATACGTTTGCTAAGTGACGTGACAAGTTCATTAAGTGTGGAATAAGGTTTGATGACGAATTATTTTCCTTAAACAAGATTATTTCCTCACAACGTTGGTTTATTTTGCAAATAATCCTTTAAAAAGAAAATAATTACTAGATGTGTAATTTGATTATTTTCCGGCTTTTGCCCTTCAAATAATAAAATCACAAATCTAAACAATTTGACTAATTATTAATCACAATCCCTTTTTTATTAATCCACACTTAAATCACAAATTCATATCACTTAGCAAACACTAATAAGCTACTCGCTACGCATATCAATTAGGCTAATAAAAACAAATAATTCAACAAACATAATCATATTAATAAACTAATTATCTAGCAGATATGACCAAATCTAATTTAGGCTTAAAAGAACTTTACCCACTACTCCAATTTTAACTACACTAAATATGGATTAAAATGACTGTTAAAGGACAATAAAAAAATTTAGCAATCTGCTATGTTAGTTGTGCAGACTTCATCAGCAATTGATCAAACCAAAATATTTTAACAAGCATAAAAACTCAACAAATAACAAAAGAAAACTAAGATCATTCTTATCATCTAAATGTCTGCGACTACAACGAAAATGAGTCATAAAGTGAACCTAAACGCAAGAAACAGCAAGTACTAAAATAATTTACCAACATAACTAAAAATGATTTCTCAAGCTTAAACTAAGAACAACCAACTACCTTATCAGCATAAGCAATAACAATAATGAAATAAGCAGAATCGAAGCAGTAACATCATAGTTGACCAAGAACAAACAAAAAAATAAAAATAAAATAAACGAATGCAACACTTAAACTAAATTAATAATCCAAATCATAACTTAGAATCATAAACTCAAAACACAACATATTACTGAATACGCAAAAATAAAAAAAACAGATACGCAAAGATAAGCAGAAAAAAAATTCGACTTAAATTAAAACAAGAATCAATTACAACTAAAAAATTACAAAGTACCTTTAAAAAAAAGCTAAATAAATCCTCAATTAAAATGGTCTAATCTTTTCTAAAAACATGAAAAGAGGGACAAAAGAAAAGAAAATGCTAATCGACTATATTTATACTAAAAGATAAAAAACCCTAGCAGCTAGTTGTGTTTTCTTCGTGAGAGTGTTCCCTTGTGCTTCCTTGCTTCATTTGGGACCATTCGATCAAAACTTGATGACCACTTCTTTAAATCTCGAACGTTGGATGACACTCTTTGTCCTCGGATTGCCATCGTGGAGGGGGGGGGGGGACCAAGACACACCCATGTGATTGTTTTGGATGGTAGTGGTGAGGTGGTGATAGGAAGATTAGCGGGCGGGGGATTAGGGGTGGAAGAAGATAAAGTGGCGAATTAGGGTTCTTGATTAGAGGATTTTGGGTTTAATTTAAATCTTGACTCAAAAGAGGGGATTTGACCGCTTTCTTTATTTCATCCGGTTTTAGCTAAAATTGAGATGGGTCGGGTATAGATTGTGGGTTGGACTTGGGTGGTTTAAGTTGTAGTGGGCTAGTGAGTGGGCTGTGTTTTGGATTGGTGCGGGTTGGGTTGTTAAAGGGTTAAATGTGTAGTTGGGTTGGATTGGGGGTATAAGTGGGTTTAGTTTAAGTGTTGGATCCGGTTTGGTTATTTAAGTTTAGAGTAAATATGATTTTAACAAAAGGATCAAAGGTGTAATTTATGAAATTTCAAGGACCATTTCTGCCATATTTCAAAGTTCATCCGAGGACTAATATTGCCAACTAAAAATAATCCAAGGGCTCTTCGGGATTTTTGCACAATAACTCGACCAAACTCGTGAATTTCTTCCCGGGTCCCGTCTTTTGAGCTCTTTTCCATTTCCCGTGCTCGTCTTTGTCTTTTTCTTGATTTTTATCCATTTTTCTAGATATCCGTACCTGCATAGAAACAAACACAAAAACACCATATATTTGGCAAATTCGGTCAGTTTTTGGTCTATTTGGTCTGTTTAAATAGGTAAAAGGTATGTGTAATTTAACACATACCAAAATTCCCCCAGACTAAGATATTGCTGTGTCCTCACGCAATGTTATAAAAACACGTTTTCAAAACCAAAAATTTCCAATCTCTTTTTACTAACTTTGAGAAGTAGCAAAATTTTCAAAAGAGATTAAGAAATCTTAAGTTCTAAAAACTCCCCGATTTTCCTTTTATTCTATTTTTGTATTTTCCTCATAATCATGTGACGGATTTGTTGACAATCATTATCTATCGATAATTTTTAGGGTCTTAGAGTAGGAAACACGACTCAAAGGAAGTGACCATACGGATAAAATTCGTCGTCCCCGATTTTTCACAAGTCCCCAAACTAAGCTTAAAAACGAAATCATTGTCATTTACAAGTTAGATTGCCAACACTACTCATAAAAGCTAATTGTGGACTCTTTGTTCCCAAATTCCTATTTTCCTCTATTTATTTTATTTTTGGTGAGAAATGAATTTCTTCAAATTCTCATTTCGATAAGTTTTAATTCTGATAAAGATACCTTAGTTTAAACGCTAAGTAGTTTCCAAACCTTCCCTCGAAAACCGTTGCATACAAAAATGAGGTCCACATCAAGGTCTCTGATTTAACACGATTTTGAGAATATCCCTTTTATTTGCGACCGAAACAACTCATCTACGAGTCCAGAGACGGAAGCCTTTATTAGGACACCCCCGGAGTCGAAGTTTGGCATTTTTAACATTATTAAGCACATTAACGTATTTAGTCCTTGGCCCTTTATAACAATCACAACATCGGCTGCGAACCGGCAAGATGTGATAGTCTATTATGACCTTGGAATTTTTCCTCTGCCTTTATTAGAAGTCTACAACATCGGCTGCGAATCGGCAAGATGTAGAAAACTTTTTATGGCTTTAGATTATTATTATACATTATCATATTAATTAATTAATTGCCAAACCCCAAGTCCTACGGCTTTTATAACAATCCCAACATCGGTTGCGAGCCGGCAAGATGGAATAGTCTATTACACCGTAACACTGGCAGTACCTTGATGTGTACCCAACTTTCATAAGCAAGAATTCTCTAAGGAAGAAATAAAAACTAATTATCGCCAAAACCAAAATACCTTTAATTATTCATAGATTTTTATTTTTGAGTGAAACAAGCTTATGGGAACAAAAAGCCACAAGTAACTTCGATGAGCTCTAAAAAGATCCAACTACTCCACGTTTAGCAATCTAACTTATAAACAACTCTATCATTTCTCGTTCTTCGCAAATTTAAAATCTTAAATAATAAGATCCGCGAATGCTTAGCCTTATAATCAAGCCATGCATATATAAAGTCAAATACGGGAACTTGCAAATTCTTAAAAAGAATTCGCGTTTTCTAGCTCCTTGTGTAAAAGACTAGCACGAGCTTATAGATTATAAACGGTTAAGGAGACAAGCTAGGGCTCAACACGCCCGATCAAGTCAGAATTTTATTCCTACTCTCACCAGCGGAAAGTCAACAAAAATGTCAAAATTTATTATATTTTTGCAAATTTTTTTAAAATTTTCTCATTTTTTGGATTTTTTTCAAATTTTGAGGAAAAACGGGGTTGCGAGAGAAAACGGCAAAAATGCAAGGCAAAAATCAAATCGAAAGATTATCCCCCCAGACTAAAACGAGACATTGTCCTCAATGTCTTAAAGGTAAGGGTTCTCCTACATAAATCTAAGGCCGTTTATGAATTATGCCAAAGATAAACGTAAAACGATAAGATTAAGGATATCGGATGAGCAACGAATGATGAAACTCGAGTGGAGAGAAGCAGACCACGAGCACGAGAGTCTTCATCAATCGGGCTAACCTGGACATACACAAACAACCACGAAACACAACAAATGGAAGAGGAAACCCTCCTCACTACACTTATTAGAGAGAAAATAGAAAGAAGATAGATGGATAAGCATGGGGTGCCTCCCACGAAGCGCTTGTTTTTGCTCGAGTCGTATAGCTTAGACTCGCCCCGAATTTAATTGTTCTTGGGGGAGCAAGTGGAAGAGAAAATCTCCATCGGACTTTCATTCAAGATGTTTGAAGAAACATTGAAGTGCTTGAAAGTTCCACTCCGATGAGATACACCCGACTTAAAAGAATGAGAGATGCCGGGGTCAAAGATTTTGTCCTCACTCCCGAGCGAGTGAATGGAAGGACAATCTACCTTGTAGGAGAAGAAAGGTAGAAAAACTTGAACGACATATGTGAAGTCAATATAAGGGCGATCCCCAAAAGGCACTGTCACATATGTCGGAGAAAGAATATTCTTTTGATTCTCGGGATTAACAATTGAGGTCGTATTATCAAAAACATTAGAGTCTTTGACCTCATCGTTCTCTAACACTTCAATAAACAGCGGATTAACGTTGCTAGAAAAGCAATCGTCATCAAATTCAAAAAGAGTGTTAGAGAAAATCCCGGAAGTAACCTCAGAGATGTCAAGAGATTCTCCAAAAATCGGAGAATCACATTCTCTGTCAAATATCTCCTCAGACTCACTTGGGGTTGGGACAAGGTTCTCAGCACTAGACTTTATGAATTCGTCCGATTCCTTTTCAGGAATAGTGCTAAGATGCTCATCCCCCATAATGAGAGAGTCCTCGGGTCTAGACTGAGAGGGTTGAGAATTGGTATCATTTAAAGGAATAAAACTCCCCTTTTCGTCTTCTTCATCCTCATCATCGTCATCAAGAAGGGCAGCCCTGAGAAATATGGAACGCCTTTTTGCTCCTCGTTCTCTGGCTAGTAATTCTGCCATAGACTCTTCATGAGGATTTTCTTGGGTATGTATTTTACCCAAATCCCTGACTTCTTGTAGTAAATCAAGAATATGAAGAACATCTTCTGAAAGTTCTTGAGACGGTGGCTGAGGTGGTGGTTGAATCATTTGGTACTGTGGAGGTTGGTCATGATAAGAATAGTCATAAGTGTCACAAGGGCCGTGCTCATAGACAAGCGGGCTCCTTGTTTGACAATCAGAGCTATAGTGAGGACCTCCACAGTACTCACAACAATATGACTGTTGTGACTGATTCGGTGAATTATATGGATAATGGTCATACCCGAAGCTTTGATCACATGGAACTTGTTCATAGACAAACGCATTCCCTGCTTGACAATCAAAACTTGGGTGCGGACCTCCACAATATTCACAAGAATATGTCTCCATCTCATGGTGTGGGGCTGGTTGAAAAAGTCGGTTGTTTCATGGTAGGAATAAGGATTTTGGTCATAGACAAACCCGTTTCCCGATTCCACCATGCTACAACCGGGACAATTTCCGCCATTTGGAGGACCTCCACACCATTGACAACCATAATGGTACGATGAAGACATAGAGAAGAGGAATTAAACGGATAGAGGGATAAGAAATAAAGAATCAAACAGATAAGAGGATTGAGAAGAATATTTTTGGATTTTTAAAATTTTGAAACATTGAAAATCACAAAAAAAAGGAAAAATAATTTGGAGAAGAAAATCTTTTTGGGTTTTCAAGGTTTTTCAATTTTTTTTGGATTTTTGGATAAAAATATTCACAAGATATTTACGAAACTTCACGAGGAAGATTCTTCAAAACACGAATCGAAAAACGGAATCACGCACTCACTTCAACCTTCCCCGGCAGCGGCGCCAAAAATTGATTCGACAATTTATATCCCAAAAAGGAGAATTGCAAAGGAAATATGCAAAGCCCAGGTTCGTTGTCCCGACGAAGATCGAATGGAATTTGTGTTCCCGGAACGTGATTCGTGTAGTGAATGTGAATAAAAGTGAGAATTTTGGAGTTTATAACTACGATAGCAAACATAAACTAAAAAAAACACAATAATAAAGCATATAAAACAAGTACGTAAAGCACAAATAATCCTAAAAGCAATCTAATCTAAAAACTAGTAGCAAATAAATAATCTAAAACTAATTGTACTAATAGTAAACTAACAAATTTACTAAGTAATAGAGGCAACTAGGTAATTCTAAAAATGATTTAAAAGATATATATGGGAAATACGTTTGCTAAGTGACGTGACAAGTTCATTAAGTGTGGAATAAGGTTTGATGACGAATTATTTTCCTTAAACAAGATTATTTCCTCACAACGTTGGTTTATTTTGCAAATAATCCTTTAAAAAGAAAATAATTACTAGATGTGTAATTTGATTATTTTCCGGCTTTTGCCCTTCAAATAATAAAATCACAAATCTAAACAATTTGACTAATTATTAATCACAATCCCTTTTTTATTAATCCACACTTAAATCACAAATTCATATCACTTAGCAAACACTAATAAGCTACTCGCTACGCATATCAATTAGGCTAATAAAAACAAATAATTCAACAAACATAATCATATTAATAAACTAATTATCTAGCAGATATGACCAAATCTAATTTAGGCTTAAAAGAACTTTACCCACTACTCCAATTTTAACTACACTAAATATGGATTAAAATGACTGTTAAAGGACAATAAAAAAATTTAGCAATCTGCTATGTTAGTTGTGCAGACTTCATCAGCAATTGATCAAACCAAAATATTTTAACAAGCATAAAAACTCAACAAATAACAAAAGAAAACTAAGATCATTCTTATCATCTAAATGTCTGCGACTACAACGAAAATGAGTCATAAAGTGAACCTAAACGCAAGAAACAGCAAGTACTAAAATAATTTACCAACATAACTAAAAATGATTTCTCAAGCTTAAACTAAGAACAACCAACTACCTTATCAGCATAAGCAATAACAATAATGAAATAAGCAGAATCGAAGCAGTAACATCAGCAGTAGACCATAGTTGACCAAGAACAAACAAAAAAATAAAAATAAAATAAACGAATGCAACACTTAAACTAAATTAATAATCCAAATCATAACTTAGAATCATAAACTCAAAACACAACATATTACTGAATACGCAAAAATAAAAAAAACAGATACGCAAAGATAAGCAGAAAAAAAATTCGACTTAAATTAAAACAAGAATCAATTACAACTAAAAAATTACAAAGTACCTTTAAAAAAAAGCTAAATAAATCCTCAATTAAAATGGTCTAATCTTTTCTAAAAACATGAAAAGAGGGACAAAAGAAAAGAAAATGCTAATCGACTATATTTATACTAAAAGATAAAAAACCCTAGCAGCTAGTTGTGTTTTCTTCGTGAGAGTGTTCCCTTGTGCTTCCTTGCTTCATTTGGGACCATTCGATCAAAACTTGATGACCACTTCTTTAAATCTCGAACGTTGGATGACACTCTTTGTCCTCGGATTGCCATCGTGGAGGGGGGGGGGACCAAGACACACCCATGTGATTGTTTTGGATGGTAGTGTAGGATCGAGTACTTCGAGCTTGATTGAGCTTGGTATAAACAAGAACCTCTGCAATACAAGTGTTTATGCGGAAACTAAACAGCAAGTATTATAAAGAAGAAAAACTCTAAAAGAACAATGATCCTCTATGGATCAAACTATTGAACTAAGAATCGTTTATTAAATATTAAAAGATGTTCAAGGCGTGCATAAACTCATAGACGGGTTTATCTTTTATACTAACAAGATCACCTAACCCTAACCCGTTCTACAAGAAAACGTGTAAAGAGATTAACAACAATCTCTTCTAAAAATAAATCATAACAAACATTCTAAATATACGGATAACAAATAATACTATCCGCAGCAACAATACTATCGGCAGGAACAAGATTAACACTGTCGGCAGCAATGAGCTTTCAGCAGGAACCAAGCTATCGGCAGGAACCAACTTTACACTATCGGCAGCAACAATGAACTCTTATTTCCCAGAGATCCTAACAATCCTCCCCTAATCTTGAGGTTGACTAGGTTAACCTGCAAGATTCCCTTGTGATAAAGCTTTCATAAACTCAGGCTTGAGGACCGCGACTTAGCAGCAACAATAAGAAGTAACCAGCAACAACTTCAATAACTTCAAGATTCCAACTTCTATAGCATCCAGCAGCAACTTCAATAGTTCAGCAGGAATTAGAAATCTTCTCCAAAACATGTATACTGGTCACCATTACTTCACTTGAACTTGGCTGCTACTAATGACAAAATGTACATCAAATCTCTTTAAGTTTCATACTATTCTCATCACATCCAGGTGTGTTAACTCCTGTGAGAGGTGAATCATTGAAAATTAGTGGATTTGATGTCTCTTTACCAATAGCCATCACTACTGGAGTAGCCAATGTTTAGGTGTGTTAGACCATGGTACATTGATAACCATCTGATTTATTAGCAAATCAGCAACTATAAACGGATTTGGCATGTCTTTACCTGTAGCCGTTTGCTCAGGACTAGCCAATTCTTTGGTTTCAACTGAACCTTGGTGAATTGAACACCAAATATGGATACCAAATGTCTTTACCACAAACCATACTTTTGTGGACTAGCCAATCCTTTGGATCCCATAAAGGTTACATCCATGGTGAATTGAGAACCATTTTCAACTCTCAGAACTTAATCATGGGTGAGTTGAATTACCCTATAGCTTTGAGCAAGCTATTACAGCTATCAACGGATTTGATAATCACACCAGAGCCGTACCCTCATGGTGAGTCAACTCTTTCTTGTCTGCAAGACATGGTGAGTTGAGCACCATTTATTGTGCAGGTGTAAACACCAACACTGTACCTGCAAGGTGTTACTCAAAACCACTTATTAGCACAAAATATACAAGATTTTTTTTTTTTTTTTTTTTTTTTTTTTTTTTTTTTTTTTTTTTTTTTTTTTTTATAGAACTAAGAAACACAAACAAAAACACACCAAAAGAAAAATAAGAAAAGAAAATAAGAAAGAAAGATAGAAACTTTACAACAACAACAAGAAAAATCCTCCCCTTAAGCTTCATTCCTCCCCTTAAGCTGCAATCCTCCCCTTAATCCCTGTAGCTAGGGATTGACCATCCCAATATGAACCACCAAATGCTTAAACCTTGGTCCATCAAAAGCCTTAGTAAGCAAATCAGCCACATTATCATCTGTGTGAATCTTTTCCACCTGAATAAGATGCTTCTCATAAGCATCTCTTATGAAATGGTGTCGAATTTCAATATGCTTTGTCCTTTGATGATAAACAGGATTCTTAACAATACACATAGTACTTTGATTATCAATAAAGATCTTAGTGTTCATGAAGTTGAATCCATAATCCAACAGCTGATTTTGCATCCAAAGAACCTGTCCACAGCAACTAGCAGCAGCAACATATTCTGCCTCAGTAGAAGATGTAGCCACTATAGTCTGCTTCTTGCACTGCCAAGAAACTAACCTTCTACCCAGAAACTGACAACCTCCAGTTGTAGACTTCCTATCAAAGTTAGCCCCAGCATAATCACTGTCACTATAGGCTTCTAACACAAAAGGAGAGTCTTTGGGATACCAAAGTCCCAATTTTGGCTGTCCTTTCAAATACTTAAAGATTCTCTTGACTGCATTAAGATTAGAAGTCAATGGTGTAACCTGATGTCTAGCACATGCACCAACAGCAAACATGATATCAAGTCGTGAAGCTGTTAAATACATGAGAGAGCCAATCATGGATCGATATAAATGAACATTAACAGCAGCATCAGGTTCATTATTGGACTTAGGCTTTGGAGGTTCAAACGGAGTTACAGCAATCTTCCCATTCTCCATATCAAACTTTTTAAGCATGTCATAAACATACTTCTCCTGAGAAATAAAGATCCCATCTGATGTCTGCTTAACCTGAAGACCCAAGAAGAAAGTCATTTCACCCATAGCACTCATTTCAAATTCACTCTTCATCAATTCTTCAAATTCCCTGCACCAAGCTTCATTAGTGGAGCCAAAGATGATATCATCTACATATACTTGTACCAGAATGATATCTTTGAAGTCCTTTCTGATAAAAAGAGTTTTATCAATAGCCCCTCTTCTGTATCCATGTTTTAGCAAGAAGGCTGATAATCGTGCATACCAAGCCCTTGGTGCTTGATGAAGACCATAAAGTGCTTTAACCACTTTGTAAACCAAATTAGGATTCTGAGGATCTACAAATCCCTGTGGTTGAGTAACATAAACTTCTTCCTCAATCCTTCCATACAAAAATGCACTCTTCACATCCATTTGATAGACAACAAATCCCATAAATGAAGCAAAAGCCAAAAACAACCGAATGGCTTCAACTCTTGCCACAGGTGCAAACACCTCATCATAATCAATCCCCTCCTCTTGTCTATGACCTTGAGCAACCAGTCTAGCTTTATTTCGAACCACAATTCCCCTAGCATCTCTTTTATTCTTTAGAATCCATTTAGTTCCAATAGCATGTTTGCCAGCAGGCAAAGGTACCAACATCCATACTTTCTGATTCTGGAACTGCTGCATCTCTTCTTGCATAGCCTCAACCCAATCATCATTAGCAAGTGCCTGAGCTATGCTAGTTGGTTCAACTTGAGATAAGAAACAAGCATACAGACAATGTAAGTAATCAGTATGATTGCTCCTTAATTGATCCTGTATATAACTGAGAAAAGCAGATTCTCCAAATTTAGATGGATGCATTTTACTCCTTGTTTGAACAGGGGAATTAAGATCTCCAAGAATCAAAGACTGAGGATGAACTGTATTGATCCTCTTGGTAGCAATGGGATTAACATCAATGGAGGATGCCTGATTAGTAATTGAAGGGTTGAAGTCATCATCATATGAGGAAGAAGTGAAAATGCCAGATCTGGACTGATGATGAGGATCATTAAGCTTATCTCTTGAAGAGACCGAATTTCCAAGATCAGAAGGAATTGGAAATCTTTCAGGGGAGTTATCAATTCCCAACTTGTCAACAGATGGAGAAGACACAGGAACATCAGCAGAAACATTAGAAGGATCGGCATGAACCGATCCACTATCAGCAGGAACAGCATCAGCAGGAACAGGAATACTACTAGATGTATTGAGTTCCCTTCGAACTTCAGCTTCAGCCTTTCTCAGGATCTCCTCTGTCTCTTTAGAAAATCCAGAACCAAACATCTCAGCAGCTCTTTTGGCATTAAACTCTTGTCTTTGAAGCCTAGCAAGATCTTCTGCAAAACTAGAATCACTTCCAGCCATATCAGAAGAATCTTGGACCTTTGAACCTGAAATGTTGTTAGAGGGAAAAGAAGGAACAACTATAGGTCGTTCATCACTCTCTGCATCAGAATCATCATCTGAGGTACCTGCATTGTTAGTTTGAGAAACATTTGTACCACCAGACAGATTTGATTTGAATCTAGTATACCCTAAGGTGTCAGATAGATAATCCAGATCAAAGTACCACTCTGGACCAGCACCCTGCAAATTAGGTTTATCTTCAAGATATCTTAAGTTGAGAGTCTCTTCTATTCTCTTAGAGGACAGATTATAAACCCTATAGGCTTTACCATGAGCAAAATATCCAACAATAAACCCTTCATCAGCCTTTCCATCAAACTTGCCTAGATAATCACTAGTGTTCAAAATAGTGACCTGACATCCAAAAGGCTTAAGGTAACTAATGTTTGGAACCTTCCCAGACAAAAGTTCATAAGGTGTTTTATTATGAGGACTAGTAATAGATACCCTATTCAACACATAACAAGCAGTGCAAACTGCTTCAGTCCAAAACATAGTGGGCATCTTAGATTCAGCTAACATAGTCCTAGCTGCTTCTATCAAGGTCCTATTTTTCCTTTCTGCAACCCCATTTTGTTGTGGAGTTCTAGCATTACTATAGTCCCTTTTTATCCCCTTAGACCTACAGAGTTCAATAAGATTAAAATTCTTAAACTCTGTGCCATTATCACACCTTATAGACTTAACCTTTTTATTTAGCTGATTTTCTATTAAAGCAATAAAATCCCTAAGTACTGGATAAGTTTCATCTTTAGTACTCAAAAAGAAAGTCCAAGAAAACCTGCTAAAATCATCTGTAATCACCAGGCAATAATTCTTATGGTCAATACTTCTGATAGAAGTAGGACCAAAAAGATCCATATGAAGAAGCTGCAAAGGCTCAGAGATGGTGCTCACAGCAGTTATGGCCTTGTATGAAGCTTTGTGCTGCTTTCCTTTGTTGCAGGCAACACAATTGTGCTCATTAGAGAAGATCTTCAAAGGAAGCCCTTTCACCAGACCATTCTTAGCCAGCTTGTTAATGGTTTTGAAATTTACATGTGCCATTCTTCTGTGCCATTTATTGGATTCATCCACAGAAGCTTTTGCAACCAGACAAGCAAGTGACCCCTCAGGCTGAACATCACTAAGATTGAAGCTATAAAGATTGTAAGTCCTAGGGACTTTAAGTTCAACCTGACTTTCATCAGGCAACTTGAAGTCTTTGGACAACACAAAGCACTCATTCTCAGTGAATAGAACACTGTTCTTCTTGTCACAGATTTGAGAGACAGAGAACAAATTGAAGTCTTGGAGTTCCTTCACATACAGCACATCTTCAAAGTCTAGCTTGGCAGTCTTGATAGTTCCTTTCCCTGAGATCATTCCATCTCCTCCTCCAAATGTCACAGTACCTCCATTCAAAGGAATAAAATCATGTAACCTTTCCAAATTCCCTGTCATACTCCTGGAACATCCACTGTCAACAATTCCAACATCTTTGCTTCTAAAAGGAAAATCCTGAGATAAAGAATACATATACAACATTAGATACAAGAGAGACTCAAGCCATTGCTGACTTGAGCCTGCCTAGTGGATCAATAAGAATTAAACCCTGGAGATTGATAAGATCCACCATTGATCTTGGATCCCATTTTCATATGTTGGTTAGTGATTTTCCAAGACCAACCTGCTGAGGACTTAACAGCAGTGTTCCATCTTGCCCCTCCCTTGTGCATTGTGTCAAAACAAACAGGTCTCAAAGCATTTTGAAAGTAAGTACTAGTAGGTCTGAAAGATCTAATATTATTGTTTTTCCAACCAGCAGGATTGCTCCTGTCGGCAGGAACAGGATAAGCAGCAGGAATAAGCTTATCGGCAGGAATGAACTTTTCAGCAGCAACAGGCTTACCAGTAGAAACTGGTTTGCCATAAGCAACTGAAGTTCTCCTAGCTGCTTGAGGAATATAAGGGGGAATATCATTTACATTTTTCCATACAGACCTATTTTTACAAGCATGTAATCCCATCTGTTTTTCATAGTAGTCACAGTCTTTAATAAGATGATCATAACTACGACACACAAAGCAAGATTTCTTTCTAGGGGACTTTTTCTTAACAAAAACATTCTCATTGCAAACAAAATTATTCAAACCAACACATGAAACAGAATTATCCTTAACAGAAACAAAACCACAACCAAAATTGTTTGAAACAAAACCACAACTAGAAACATTATTGTTCTTAAAATTATCAAAAGAAACATCTTCAAATGCAGCTTTCTTTGATTGAGATTCATCAGTAGCTGCTTCTGAGGAGAGGTCTTCTGACTTTATTGATGCTGACTTGTCACTTGATCCACATGTGGCATAGTCATCAGTCTTGATTTCTGAAGATTTGTCACTGTAAGAACAAGAGACAAATTCATTAGAGTCACAATCAAGATTAGGCAATTCATTTGCCTTTTTGCCATAGCACATTAGTGAATCATCAAAGTCAACAAAAGGATCAGCAGGTTTAAATGTTCCAGTTATGGGTGGAGGAACATCATTCATTCCTCCCTCCTTTACATACTTAACAGGTTTTCTATAATCTACAGGTTCCGGATTAAAAACACTATACTCATTAGGGTCATAATACTGATTTGTCCCTATTAGGTTACCGAATCCTAAACCTCTTTTAGTTTTAGTAGACATAGAACTATCAATAAGCATGTTAAGATTTTTGGATGAGTCTTTCCACTTAGCAAATCTAGCCAATGAGTTATCTAGCTTAGACTGAAGATCCTGATTTTGCAATTCTACCTTAGCTTTTTCTCTTTCAGAATGTTTAAACTCATTAGTGGCATTTTTTAAATCTCTTTCCAAAACCTTTACTTTTACTTCATATGCAGACAGTTGTTGTTGATACCAGACCTTTTGTTGTTCTAATGTCTTAACAGCCTTTTTATGAGCCTTAAGTTGAACAAGATTATCCTTATTTTCACTTTCAATATCATCAAATTCCTGTTTTAATTTAGCATATTTAGATTTACAACCAAACGGACAGTTTTGTACCTGAGATGGATGACCCATCATTCCAAACTGACCAGCCACTTGTTTCTTTTCACCATATCCAGCTATCATCCCAAAGACTTTATCTGATCCACTCCCAGCAGCCTTCTCATGATGCTCCCAGTCCACCAACGAATCCACAGATACCAAAGCCTTGGGGTCGTCTGACTCCAACTCTTGAATTCTGAAAGCCGAATACCGTGCTTTATCATCCACCTTCTTGTCTGGGTATTCCCTGGCAAAATGTCCTGTTAGAGAACATTTATAGCACCTCACCTTCCTTCTGTCAAACCTAGCAGGCTCTTGTCCATCAAAATTGACCCTTCTTCCTGCCTTCTTTTCAAACCTATCCAACTTCAACGATATCATAGCCACCTGCCATCTTAAGTCCATCTCTTCCAGATCCAATTCATCAACCTGCTTAAAATCATCATACACAATCTTTTGCTGTGGTGTACTTTCAGCAACAAAAGAGTGAAGCACATCCACTACAAGATTATCAGATCTGGGCTGAGTTTTTGGTGTAGGAGATGAGTAGGAGATTGATGATGTTGATGGTGTTGGACTGTTTCCATATAATGCTTTGCTAGGACCAGAGTTACTAACAAAAGCAGTGTGGGTTGGAGTATGAGGTGAATAGGTGGAATACCCTTTGATATCAAGTTCAAGGGTTTTCAACTTGTTGTACAGATCATCAAAGCTCATAAAATCCAGTCCTCCTTTGGCCTTGAGGGTTATGGAAACCTGCGACCACGATGGTGGTAAAGCCCTCAGAAATTTGGTGTTGCAATCTTCATCATCCGGCCTAGCTTTCAACTGGTTGAGTTGACTCAGGATCTTGTGGAATCTGTCATATCCTTTGTGAATCCCCTCAGCCTCAGAGATCTTGAATTCCTGAAACTCTTGCTTAAGCATAGACTTTCTCATTTTTCTGGATTCATCATTCCCTCCAAATCTGGCTTTTACAGCATGCCAGATCTTTCTAGCATCATCCAAGTGATGGAAATCACTCATATGATCCTCTGGAATAGCTTGAAGCAGAAGGGTTCTTGCTTTGGTTTCCCTTTGCACAGCCATGTGCTCTTCTGCAGTAACAGGTGGCTCTATATAAATATTGCCATCGTCGTCCCTTCCTATATTCTTCTTGCTATTTCCCTTGAGAATGACATTCCACAGATTGTAATCACTGTTTGTGATCCAATATTCCATTCTCATGGCCCAGACTTCATACTCATCTTTCTTCAGATATGGGAATTTTGCATTGTTGGTGGACACCGCGGTGACGATTTGCGTTTGGACTTGGGATGTTTCAGTTTTGGGTGGTTGATCTTCCTGGTTAATGACATTGGTTTCAGGGTTATCGTCTGCCATTGAGAGAGGGTTAAGAGATATGAGATCGACCTTTTTCTTCTTTATCAGAGATCCTTACCAGGCTCTGATACCACTTGTAGGATCGAGTACTTCGAGCTTGATTGAGCTTGGTATAAACAAGAACCTCTGCAATACAAGTGTTTATGCGGAAACTAAACAGCAAGTATTATAAAGAAGAAAAACTCTAAAAGAACAATGATCCTCTATGGATCAAACTATTGAACTAAGAATCGTTTATTAAATATTAAAAGATGTTCAAGGCGTGCATAAACTCATAGACGGGTTTATCTTTTATACTAACAAGATCACCTAACCCTAACCCGTTCTACAAGAAAACGTGTAAAGAGATTAACAACAATCTCTTCTAAAAATAAATCATAACAAACATTCTAAATATACGGATAACAAATAATACTATCCGCAGCAACAATACTATCGGCAGGAACAAGATTAACACTGTCGGCAGCAATGAGCTTTCAGCAGGAACCAAGCTATCGGCAGGAACCAACTTTACACTATCGGCAGCAACAATGAACTCTTATTTCCCAGAGATCCTAACAGGTAGTGGTGAGGTGGTGATAGGAAGATTAGCGGGCGGGGGATTAGGGGTGGAAGAAGATAAAGTGGCGAATTAGGGTTCTTGATTAGAGGATTTTGGGTTTAATTTAATCTTGACTCAAAGAGGTTTGACGCTTTCTTATTTCATCGTATTAGCATAAATCTGTATGAGATGGGTCGGGTATAGATTGTGGGTTGGACTTGGGTGGTTTAAGTTGTAGTGGGCTAGTGAGTGGGCTGTGTTTTGGATTGGTGCGGGTTGGGTTTTTAAAGGGTTAAATGTGTAGTTGGGTTGGATTGGGGGTATAAGTGGGTTTAGTTTAAGTGTTGGATCCGGTTTGGTTATTTAAGTTTAGAGTAAATATGATTTTAACAAAAGGATCAAAGGTGTAATTTATGAAATTTCAAGGACCATTTCTGCCATATTTCAAAGTTCATCCGAGGACTAATATTGCCAACTAAAAATAATCCAAGGGCTCTTCGGGATTTTTGCACAATAACTCGACCAAACTTGTGAATTTCTTCCCGGGTCCCGTCTTTTGAGCACTTTTCCATTTCCCGTGCTCGTCTTTGTCTTTTTCTTGATTTTTATCCATTTTTCTCGATATCCGTACCTGCATAGAAATAAACGCAAAAACACAATATCTTTGGCAATTATGGTTAGTTTTTGGTCTATTTGGTCCGTTTAAATAGGTAAAAGGTATGTGTAATTTAACACATACCAGGGAGCTCTAGGGAGAGATAGGAGGAGCCAGATGACTGGGGGGCATTTTGTATCTAGGCTGGCTCGTCATTTTGGTGTGATCGGTGATGAGATTCCTGCCGGGTTAGAGGTTGAGGTGACCAGTCTACCGGTTATTGGGCAGGATTATTTGGTCAGGTTGGGGATATGTGAGATGGTTATGGGGGGATGTTACTGGGTGGCATTGGGCCCCGCGAGACCAGCAGAGGTAGAGGCTGAGCAGGGAGGTCCCAAGGGAGCTCCGGCTGCTGCTCCAGCCCAGGAGGAGGAGGCACCAGCACCCCAGCCACCAGTTGCACGTACAGTGGGTCAGAGAGTTGAGCTAGTTGAGGGGGACGTTAGAGCTTTGAGAGGCGTAGTCGACGGGATGAGAGCCGACCTCACTATAGTCAGGAGGGACTTAGGTTGGCTAGTGGAGAGTGTGAGTCAGCTCCAAGAGCATCAGGGCACGAGCCATCATCTCCCAGATGGCACACACGTCAGGGGCATGATCAGATACTCTCATCTCCCTCGCAGAGTCCAACCCAGGAACCGACGATGCCAGCACCTCCGGGACCCGCTCACCTGCAGGAGACGACCTCACAGACCCATGATCTCATGTGCTCAATTTTATAGACATTATTCCTCATACATTATATTTATCATTTTTGGGATTGTATTGAATTATATTATCATGTATTTATCTAATGTTCCAGTTTATGTTTCTTGTTATATTTGATGAAGACTGGCATTAAGTTCAGCACGAGTGAACGAGAGAACCCGAGAGGTAAACCGGGGAACGAGCCCATTTTACAACAGACTGTTAACAATCTGTTTGGTAAATACATGCGCCGCATCTAGTAAAACAGATGCGACGCATCCTATCTTTTATTTTATTTCGTATTTATTCCAAGCTCGATACGGCATATCTTCTTCCATAAGATACGGCGTATCGACTGACCTGATGATTTTCATTTTAATTTTTTAGTTTTATTTTTTCTAACTACTAATGTATTATGCAAGTTTGAACCTTCTTAACTCAGGTGTGTTAAAGTCTGAATGGTATTATAGATTCCTGCATTCTTGTGGATACATCATCTATGAAGCTTAAACGTTCTTATCCACAAGAAAGTTGATTTTTGCTCTTATACGAATAATGGAGGATCATACCGAGCAAATCTCAGGGGAGTTTTTCTGTTCTAATTCTTTTATTTTCCAGTTTTTAATCTTTGATACAAACAACGAGGACGTTGTTTAACTTAAGTGGGGGGATTGGAGAATTAGAACACTTACTTGTCCTAAACTTTTGCAAAATATGCTTAAAATGCGCTTAATATATCAAAATTTAAAATTTTTCTAGTATGTTTTTGTTTAAAGTCTAAATTACATAGCTGCACACATAACATTATTTCCAAAAATTGTGAACTTATCAAAATTCACAAATCTATGAGTGTGCCGGTGACTTGTAAACTTTAGAACTTGGCTTGTATACTATTCGAGACCACCATAATAAGTATTATCTATATAATTGGAATGACTTGTCTAAATTGATAAATTTCTAGGATTACACCCAAATAGCCTTTATATGTTATGTGATATTAACTAACTACATTGGTTAGTTAACCCCCGTATAAACCCTTTGTTACTCTCACTTTTAGAGTAAGATACCCCTAGAAAAACCCTCAGAGCCATTCCTTTCGTTTCTTACACCTTTGTTATAATGTTTCGTTACACCCTTACACCTTAGCCTACCCTGTAGATTAAAATCCGTGGTTAATTGCTTTAGGCAAAGTGTGTTTCCTTACATTACCTGTGTTCGCGTGCGTAATTCATTATCTTTGGTTAGGTCGGGAAATTGCACAATGTAATTGGTGTGAAAGTAAATATTGTATAACGTTGAGTTTATTTTTCGTGTGTTTACTACTTTCACTATTACAGTTATTTCTGAAAGTATGAAGAGTATGGAAAAATTATCCGGAAAGATAGTGATAGAAAAGTTGTGAAATTTTACACATATATGTTGATGTCAAAAAAAAAAAAAAAAAAAAAAAAAAAAAGAAAAAAAAAGTAAAGAAAAAGAAAAAGGAAAAGTTGGAAGTTCGTTTTAACCAACTTATGTATAGTTTTGTATTAAGTAGTCGATATCACCACTATTTGTTATATATTACATTTATGGATTGAATGGGAGTTGAACGTTATGGGAACGCCAACTAAGGTTTATTCTTTGATTAAGATCTTGTTGAGTATAATTCGTGTCTACCTAAAGCGTGTGTTTCAAGTGTTAAAGCGTGAGTTGTTCAATGATATGAGTCTTATTCATGGGATGGTTGGGATAGTGATTAACCACACTTAGGATTTTAATTTATCTGTTTTGTTTATTTTTCATTTTACACCAATTTGTATCCCAAATATTATCCATACCCTATATTATTCTTTATCCAAACCTTTGATTTATTGAGATTAGGGATTTGAGCAATCTTAAGTATCGTAGTCGTGGATTCGGCTATGTATTTATGATTTTGTCGCCCTTTTTGATATAATATTATTGGTGAAGATTACATGGTCCTATCTTTAGCCTATTCGAGTTAAGGATTTGAGCAATTGCAAGTATCGTGTTCGTGGATTCGATCATGTATTTGTGATTTTGTCGCCTTTTCTGGAATTTGAGATCGATAGAGATTAAGAAGAATGATTAACTCTTAAACCTCAAAATCCTTTTTACCGCTTTAGACTTGTTATTCCTTGGCTTTAGTGGGGAGATGTGTATACTTGCCAAGCTTATGATAGAATATTCGTCACGACTAGACAGTTAAACAAATAGATTTGCTTTTATCGAAATATTTTATTTTATTCCTAATTCGTTAAGTGTTTGGTTGTGTGATTATGATAAAACGAATACATGCTTAAATATAAAAATAAATCCTAATATCTTTTAGGATAAATTTTCATAAGATTAATTCTAAGGTTTACTTGGGGACAAGTAAAGTTCAAGTGGGGGGATATTTAATGAACTCAAATAAGTACATTTTATTATCATCATTTATCCTATTTATTTGACTTGTTTTATTATATTATATATGAGAATTGATACGTTAATGTTTACTTTTGTAATTCTCAGGTAAAAACAAGTATTATGTGAAACTTGGCGATTTTGGACTAATTATGGAGCAAAAAGAGCAAGATGTTAAGAGTCTACTGAAATGTACAAGATCAAGATCATTCTGCTCCAGATACGCCGCAACATACTTCTTACATACGGCGTATCACTATCAAGATTTCACAAGTTACAATCCAAGAAAGCAAAGGACATGCGCCGCATAGAGAAATGGAGTTACGCTGCATCTTAAGGCGGTGTACGAATATTCCTGAATATATTAATCTTGGACCCCACGCGAAGTTAAGTCAATGCGCCGCATCTACTTATCCTATGCGCCGCATCTAACCCTCAGACAGAAACTATAAATACCCTAAAGTCAGACGAATTTCGAGGTTGAACAGTGCAAGATACCATACGTACGAGTACCAAACCAGAGACGAATTCAGACGTATTAGCAGCACAAGACACACCCTGAACGAAGATACAAGAGCTGTAAGAAGGTCCTGCATGTATTCAATTCATTAAGTAGTTTTGTTTTATTGTATTAGTACACTTTAATTCATCAGGATTGATGGGCTGATGTCATGTGACTACGGAATATCACACTACAACAAAAGAGAGGAAGGGCGACAGTGGTTTCGGCGGGGACACCATTGTCCCCGCCGAAACTCGCTAAACGACAAAAAATTGCTGAGCTGGCGCAAAGTCTCGCTGACCAGTTATAAAATTTTCAACGCGACTTTTCCGCGGGGACATGTCCCCGCTGAAATTCTTTAACATATTGGCCAAAGTTTGACCAAAATTAGAGCGCTTAATTCTTCCCACGTTTTTTTCCCGCTCTGCCTTTCGGCGGGGACATGTCCCCGCCGAAAACAATGATGTATATTTTTAATTTTTCGCGGGGACATATCCCCGCTGAAAACGTTAAACATTTTGGCTCCAAAAAGATAAGTTCATTACCGCGAAAATTTATTGTCTTTTGGCGGGGACATGTCCCCGCCGAAAGTATTCCCGCCAAATTTTCCTTTTACCCCGCCAATTTTTTACTTATATATATCGTATAATGAATTTATCACAAAACACGTAAATTATCACAAAAAAACACACATAACAATGGATGGTTTAACGCCGGAACAGGAATGGTCAAAGGCTTTATCACACGAGCTCCTGTATAATGAAATTATACTTCATTGGGGCTGGGAAATTTTTGATGAATATGGTTCTTATGCGAACTGTGCACCGTGGCAGAGAGACAAGATTCTGGAATGGTTGAGGAGAAAGCCGTACTATAGAGAGTATTTGGAAGAGCTAGATGCTGCTGAAGCTCAAGCTGCTATCAAGGAAATGAGAGCAAGGAAGGGAAAAGATGGTGCGAGTTCCAGCAAAGCGGGAAGTAGCCGCAAAAAAAAATAAACGGGTTGTTTCGTTTGATCTGTTTCGTTTGGTTGTCGAGTTGTTTAGTTTGAGTTGTTTCGTTTGGTTGTCGAGTTGTTTAGTTTGAGTTGTTTCGTTTGGTTGTCGAGTTGTTTAGTTTGAGAACTCTTGCGTGTTTTAAATAAAATGTTTGCCTTAGTGTTTGTTAATTGTGATATTGTTTCTTCAAATAAGGTCATAAACCCAAACACCCTTTTGGTGCAGGAAATAAGCAATCCCAAACACCCCTGTTTGGACAGCATAAACCAAACGGCCCTTGTGGGCTGTTGTTAACAAAACAACATAAACCAAACGGACAGCATAAACCAAACATCTCGGCTCGTTCGTTAAACATCTCGTGTATAACCATAACACCCCTGTTTGGATAGCATAAACCAAACGGCCCTGTTTGGACAACATAAACCAAACGGCCCCTTATGGTTGAATCTTGATGGACACTTAAATTTTCACAGCAACAACAACATCATCAGAAGTAATTTTATTAAAAAGCATAAACCAAACGGCCATGTTTGGACGACAACAACAACAACAACAACAACACACAAAAACAACAACAACAACAACAACATAAACCAAACGTCCCTGTTTGGAGAACAACATTACATATGAAGATTGTCCATGTCACCCAACAGCTCACGGAGTATTGCAGCCGACTGACATGCGTGGTCGGGGTCGTCGTGATTCGTTGCCATTTCAAGTCTTGCCTCCAGTACCCTTACTCTTGTCTCAAGCACCTGCTTTTGTGCCTCCAGCATGTTTATCCTAAGATCTTTTTCATTACAGTTTGAGCACCTTGTTGGTGCAGATCCAGAACCGTGAGATGTTGAAGCAGACGAGGTTACTCGTAACTGCTCATCAAAATCACTCTTCCACATAAAGTAACCACATCCATGATCTTTTTGTCTTGGCTGCCACATAAATAATGTAATTATATGATTTTTTGTATATTTACATAAATAAGAAATGTATAATTGTTCACCTTCTAAAGAGGACATGCATAATATTCCAATCCAAATGTATCTGGCTGATGTGATGTTCTTTTTTTTACATTTCCTGCTCCACAATTACACAAAAAAGGATTATATCGATCCATCTCTGATTTTGCAATTGGTGTGAAGATAAGAGGTTTGGTGTTATCGGGTGGTGATGAGGGATGAAGGAGGTGATGTTGTTGCAGTTGTGGATTTAATTTGGTAGTAATGTGGGATGAGAGAGTGAGAGAATATAAAGAGGATTTTGGTAGTTGTGGATTTTGTTGCAGTTGTGGATAAGATATTTTTGATATTAAAGAGGATAAGGTATATCATTTATTGGCGGGGACAAATCCCAGCCAAAAGAATTTACGAAAACGGTAAATTACATTTATTGGCGGGGACATCTCGGCTCATTTGTTAAACATCTCGTGTACAACCGTATCATCTCGGCTCGTTCGTTAAATATCTCGTGTACAACCATAACATCTTGGCTCGTTCGTTAAACATCTCGTGTACAACCGTATCATCTCGGCTCGTTCGTTAAACATCTCGTGTACAACCATAACATCTCGGCTCGTTCGTTAAACATCTCGTGTACAACCGTATCATCTCGGCTCGTTCGTTAAACATCTCGTGTACAACTGTATCATCTCGGCTCGTTCGTTAAACATCTCGTGTACAACTGTATCATCTCGGCTCGTTCGTTAAACATCTCGTGTACAACCATAACATCTCGGCTCGTTCGTTAAACATCTCGTGTACAACCGTATCATCTCGGCTCGTTCGTTAAACATCTCGTGTACAACCATAACATCTCGGCTCGTTCGTTAAACATCTCGTGTACAACCGTATCATCTCGGCTCGTTCGTTAAACATCTCGTGTACAACTGTATCATCTCGGCTCGTTCGTTAAACATCTCGTGTACAACCATAACATCTCGGCTCGTTCGTTGAACATCTCGTGTACAACCGTATCATCTCGGCTCGTTCGTTAAACATCTTGTGTACAACCATAACATCTCGGCTCGTTCGTTAAACATCTCGTGTACAACCGTATCATCTCGACTCGTTCGTTAAACATCTCGTGTCCAACCGTATCATCTCGGCTCGTTCGTTAAACATCTCGTGTACAACCATAACATCTCGGCTCGTTCGTTAAACATCTCGTGTACAACCGTATCATCTCGGCTCGTTCGTTAAACATCTCGTGTACAACCATAACATCTCGGCTCGTTCGTTAAACATCTCGTGTACAACCGTATCATCTCGGCTCGTTCGTTAAACATCTCGTGTACAACCATAACATCTCGGCTCGTTCGTTAAACATCTCGTGTACAACCATAACATCTCGGCTCGTTCGTTAAACATCTCGTGTACAACCGTATCATCTCGGCTCGTTCGTTAAACATCTCGTGTACAACCATAACATCTCGGCTCGTTCGTTAAACATCTCGTGTACAACCGTATCATCTCGGCTCGTTCGTTAAACATCTCGTGTACAACCATAACATCTCGGCTCGTTCGTTAAACATCTCGTGTACAACCGTATCATCTCGGCTCGTTCGTTAAACATCTCGTGTACAACTGTATCATCTCGGCTCGTTCGTTAAACATCTCGTGTACAACCATAACATCTCGGCTCGTTCGTTAAACATCTCGTGTACAACCGTATCATCTCGGCTCGTTCGTTAAACATCTCGTGTACAACCATAACATCTCGGCTCGTTCGTTAAACATCTCGTGTACAACCGTATCATCTCGGCTCGTTCGTTAAACATCTCGTGTACAACCATAACATCTCGGCTCGTTCGTTAAACATCTCATGTACAACCGTATCATCTCGGCTCGTTCGTTAAACATCTCGTGTACAACCATAACATCTCGGCTCGTTCGTTAAACATCTCGTGTACAACCGTATCATCTCGGCTCGTTCGTTAAACATTTCGTGTACAAACATAACATCTCGGCTCGTTCGGTAAATGTGACATAAATAATTTTAAAAAGTTTTAAATTAATAAAATATGATTTAGAAATTTTTTAGTTAAATTTAAAAGAATTAATATTCGTTAATTATCTTCTGCGGGGACATGTCCCCGCAGAAAGGTTTTACCAAAAAAAATTAATTTTCCCTCTTATTATTTGCTTTATCCCGCCAGAGTTATTTGCGAAATTTTTTTTACTTTCCGCGGGGACATGTCCCCGCAGAAAGTAAAAACTAAAATTTATCCCTTTTTTAGATCAGATCTAACACTTAGTAAAAAAAAAAAAAAAAAAAAACACACACACCACAACTTCTGCTACTGCTTCTCTTCTGCTAGATCCACCACAGCACCATCTCGATCCACCACAACACCACCATCTCCATTACCACCACCACCACCACACTCGCACCACTGTGCACATCTCCACCATCTCCTCCCCCTCTCCCGTTTAATTCTTTCCTCCCTCTTCTCTCCCGTTTAATTCTTTCCTCCCCCTCCTCTCCCGTTTAATTCTTTTCTCCTCCTCTCATTTTCGTTTAATTTCTTCCCGTTTAATTCTTTTGGTGAGTAATTTTAGCTTTTTTTATTTTTTTAATTTTCGTTATCTTTTTAATTTGTTATTTGTTTTTAATTTTTTGTCATTTGTTAATTTTTGTTAATTTCTTGAATTTTTTTTTTTTTTTTTTTTTTTTTTTTTTTTTTTTTTTTTTCTATGTTAATTTTTTGTTAATTTTTTAGGTATACTTGCTGCTGAGAACGGAAAGGAGACCCGAAGCCGAGAACCAAAAAGCCGAGACCAGGTTTATGTTTAATTTTTTTTTTGTATCGGGGACATGTCGCCGCCAAAAGTTTATAGTCATTAGTTTATGTTTATGTAATTTTTTTAGCTCACTTGCTGTCGAGACCGAGACCGAGACCACAGTCGAGAGCAGCCTACTATCAAGACCAGCCGAGAGCAACCATATTCAGTACGTTTTTTTTTTTGTTTGCGTGCTGTGTTTGTTAAGTGATGTTATGTGGGAGTCCTTTGATTATTGTTAAGTGATGTTTATGATATTTTGAGGTATTTGGTATATGAAAATGAATGTATTTGGTATACGTTTAAAAAGTACCAAGTTGGTGAATATATGAAAATGAATGTATTTGGTATACGTTTGATAATGTATTTGGTATGCGTTTGTGAATATATGAAAATGAATGTACGAATATGTTATGTGCTTATAATTTTTTTTTTATCTAATTGTGTTAGACTATTATAAATGATTTTAGGAATTTAGTGATTAATTTCGGAAAGTCCCCGTCCGAAGTTAATCATCCCATAGAAAACCCGTCCGAAATTTATTTATTAGAAATTAATTTCGGAAAGTCCCCTGTTTGGGACTGCTTTTTGAATGTTTTGTCTCATTTAGGATATGACTGCGTATAATTGATTTACTATTTGTGAAAATTTCGACAGTGTTTCCCCTTTACTCCTACGAATATGTCTTTAATGCACATATTTGGGGAGTTGAGGGGAAATGCTGCCGAAATTTTTTCAAATAGTAAATTCAGTTATACGCATTCATGTATGAGACGAAACATTCAAAGAGTGGGTTAGGATTGCCTTCCATAGTTGGATTAGGTGAACAAAACGCACAACTCGTGATTCCACCTTTATGTATTTATGTGTAGATTTTTTTGAACATGCTTAATTCTAAATAATTATTTATTGCATCATTAAAACGCAGTTATGTCAATTGATAAGAGTTGGGCCTCTAAACCTCGTTCTAGCCGCGAATTTCTAAAAGGTCTTAGAGCTTTTTGCGAGTATTGCAAGTCTTTTGTGAATATTGATGGGAATTTTAAATGTCCATGTAAATATTGTCATAACATTGGTTGGGTAAAATACGAAGAGTTGTTTAATCACATAATGTCATACGGTTGGGACCAAAGTTATACGAAATGGTATAATCACGGTGAACCGGATGAGCAGACAGTAGTACCCACCACGAATCAACATGGGAGTGATATGGCCGAGTTCCTTCATGATATTTGTCCGAATAACGATCAAAATGAGACAACTAAAGGAAATATTGGCGAGACAAACGAGCCAACTCCTCAACGTAACGAGTTTGAAGAGTTACTCGCCACTGCCAACGAGCCACTATACCCGGGCTGTAATTGGATGTCTTCATTGGAATTTATGGCAAAGTTTACGAACATCAAGGTCAAAGGTAAAATGAGTGACACCACATTTAACGAAACCCTAAAATTTCTCAAAGAATGTTTCCCACCCGCTCTAGGATACAAAATCCCATTGTCATACTATGACATAAAGAAAACATATAAAACGATCGGGTTAGGATACGAATCCATACATGCTTGTGTAAATGACTGCTTTTTATATCGGGGGGCGGGTAACGAAGATTTGCAGAATTGTCCCATCTGCGATGCTAGTAGATGGAAAGACAAGAACACACTGGGGAAGAAAGTTCCTAACAAGGTGTTGCGTTATTTTCCTATCATTCCTAGACTACAGCGTTTGTACAAGTCGACCCACACTGCAAAACATATGACTTGGCATGCTTCTGGGCAGTCTACAGAGGACGGTAAGATGCAACACCCGGTTGATGGTCAATTATGGAAGAAATTTGACGTGAAGTATTCTAAAGAATTTTCCTATGAAAAAAGAAACGTCCGATTAGGGTTGGCTGCTGATGGTTTCAATCCGTACGGCAACCTTAGTCAGTCTTACAGCATGTGGCCGGTCATATTAACAACGTACAATACGCCTCCCTGGATATGTATGAGAGAGACTTCTCTTATGTTGACGTTGTTAATTCCGGGCCCTAAATCACCTGGGAAGGACATAGATATTTACTTGAGGCCTTTGATTGAAGACCTAAAGATTCTATGGAAAGATGGAGTCATGACTAGGGATGCTGCCACTGGCACTGAATTCTGTATGAGAGCAGCGCTTTTATGGACTATCAATGACTTTCCCGCTCGAAGTAGTTTGTCTGGGTGGAGTGGGCAAGGTTACTTGGCTTGTCCGACATGTAATATGGACACTCCATCTGCTCGCGTGTTAGGCAAAAACCGCTTATGTTGGTCACAGAAGATTCTTAAAAACGACCAATAAATGGCGGAAAAATAAACGGGCATTCTATACTCGGGACGATGATCCTAGACAACCTCCTAGAAAATTTACCAGTGATGACATCTTGAATCAACTTAGGAGATTGCCTAAACGTACCCCGGGGAAACATCCAAGTTTTTGGGGTGCGAAGAAAAAACGTGATCCTGTTCGCGAATTGAATTGGACCAAAGAATCAATTTTCTACGAGCTAAAGTATTGGTCTTTTCTTACACTAAAACACAATTTAGATGTCATGCATATCGAAAAAAATGTGTGTGAGAGTGTGTTGGGTACTTTGTTAATGAATGACAAATCAAAAGACACCAACAAGGCAAGACAAGACTTAGAAAATTTGCAAATTCGTGATGAGTTGTGGCTCGTCAACAAAGGAAACGGGAAGTGCTCTAAGCCTCATCCCACGTACTCTTTCACAGCTGAAGAAAGAAAACAATTCTGTCAATTCATCAAAGGTACGCGTTTTATTTCAAAATTTATTTGTTCCAATTCTATTCGCGTATCCATTTCGACGACTTACTCTTTTTTTTTGTCAATTCATCAAAGGTGTGAAACTACCTGATGGGTTCGGATCTAACTTCAAGCATAAAGTGACCGACAATGATAGCAACATAACAGGCTTGAAGGCTCATGACTGTCATATAATGATGCAGCGGTTGCTTCCTGCTGGACTTCAAAATTAATTGAAGGACCAAACCACCGCAACACCAATAATCGAGCTTTGTTCATTCTTCAAACAAATATGCGCTCGAACTTTGATGGTGGATGACATGCTGAAAGCTAAAGAACAACTCATCAATATTTTGTGCAGTTTCGAGCAAATTTATCCTCCTGCTTTTTTTGACATAATGATTCACTTGGTTATTCATCTACCCGAATAGGCTATTGAAGGCGGGCCTGTTTACATGAGGTGGATGTATCCATTTGAAAGATACATGAAAAAGCTCAAGAATTATGTCAGAAATAAAGCTAAGCCCGAAGGTTCAATAGCGGAGGGTTATATTGCTGATGAAGCATTAACTTTCTGTTCGCATTATTTCCGGGATATTGAGACGAGATTTAATCGTCCTGACCGGAATGAGGACGGTCCAAGCCCAACAAGTGAATTTCAGGTGTTTCAATCAATAGGTAAACTGAATGGCAAGCAATCATTGATCCGGGTTCAACCAGACACAATGAAGAAAGTAGTATGGTATGTACTACACAACAGTGATGAAATCGACCCGTACATGAACGAGTACGAGAGGTACGCATTTTATTTCAAAATGTGTTTTACGTGAGTTATTATTCGACGACTTATTCTAATATCATGAACGTTTACAGGGCATTTCCTGGCAATGATATACAAGAAGGATTTCCTGGCTGGTTTGGGAGCAAGGTAGACTTATTGTATGTATTACCCTGTAAAAATAACGACTATTACTCATCTATATCTATTCTTAACTTTTTCATAGATTCGTGAATTAAAAGTAAAGAATGACCCAAGTTGTACTTCCGAGTTATTCGCTTTGGCTTGTGGACCAGCATGGACTGCAGTCTCAGTCGACTCTTGCGTAGTCAACGGTGTGAAGTTTATCGTACACGACCGTGATTTATGTCGTTCAACTCAAAACAGCGGAATTTCAACTCCTAATCCTAGCGGAGGAATGTATTATGGCCAGCTTGAAGAAATTCTCGAGTTTTTGTATGTTCCGTTCAAGGTTGTGCTGTTCAAAGTCAAATGGTTCGACACTAATAACGAGGGTCACATAAAACGTTGTACATATAGAAATAACATTACACAAATTATGACAGACCGTGTATCGTTTCAAAATGAACCATACATTCTTGCAACACAAGCAACACAAGTCTTTTACCTTGATTTCCCGGGTAAACGTGGTAGTTTGAAGGCCGTCCAAGATTCTTATCATCGAAAGATTTGGAACCCGGATATAATCGTGGTAGAAGACAATCAAGATGTTGTACATGACAACAACTCATCACATGTCACACTCTCTGCTGAGTTGGAAAACTTGAATTATAGCACCATAGATATAGATGTCCAGCCAGCGGAAGTTGAGGCACCACCAGCACCAATTATCACTGATGTCGACGACGACGATGATATTGATTATGATGACCACATTCCTCATGATTTAGCATTGATCTCAAATTGTAATTTGTTAAACGACACTTATTTTAATGAAATTGTTATCGAGTTGTTAAATGTGTTTATTTATTTATTTATTTGATTATTTGTTATTATCTTTTTTGGTTTATATTGTTATTTATTTGAATGTGTGTATATATATGCGTATATGTGTTTCTTCACTAATTTCTATGTTCTAGTACAGATGGCGGATGTTATAGCTACAAGCCATGGTGGTGATGGGGGTCACGAGCCACCCCGGGGTCCGGCGAGGAGGATAGGCACCAACTGCGAGCGTAAGAATTTCTCCTTTATTTTAATTAAACTTGATCATTATTTGAAATTGATAACTTGTTATTTTATGTCACCATCACTTTAATTTGATTACTTGCAGGCTCTAGTTCGAGAGCTCCCAGGCCTAAGCCGACGAAGCCTGGGTCAAAAATCGGGAAAGACGGGAAGGTGGTTCGTGGTCCCTCCAAGAACACAACATTAATCACCATGCGGAATGACACTGGCCGCCCAGTCTCTATCAGATATAGAAAGAATGCTAAAGGCTTCTGGGAGCATGTGGGCCCTCACGCTGCGTGGTACTCGAGCTTTGTCGGGACCTTGATACGGGACACCGTTCCACTGTATCACGATACGTGGGATGATGTTTCAGAGGCCTCGAAGGCACACGTGGATTCTCAGCTCAATGTAAGTTTTTTTTTATCTTTTATTTTTTTAATTATTGTGTTTATTTATTTTAATTGTGTTTATTTATTTAAATTTGTCTCTTTATTTAAATTTGTATATTTATTTTAATTATATTTTATTGCAGCATTACTTTGATCTCGCCCCCCACCTTGCCGGTCCACATGGAGAGAATATTGTGACTAGTATCGAAGCTTACTTGAGAAAGGTATACAATGACCAAAAATTCAAGCACAAGAAGAAACATTTTACAGACCAAGGTGGGCTCGATAAACTGGACGATATCAGGGCAAACCGTCCCGAGAACATGGCGGAAGATAAATGGGAGAAGCAGGTAAATTTCTGGATCGACACATACTTTGTTGTTGTTATTATTATTATTATTATTATTATTATTATTATTATTATTATTATTATTATTATTATTATTATTATTATTATTATTATTATTTATAATAAGCAGATTCAGCATTGGATCGACCCGGATAAGTTAAAGATCGGGAAGATCAACAGTGAAAATAGGAAGAAAATGAAGACTACGACACTTCATGGATCTCATTCTTTGGCAGTCATAGCCGATAACTTTGTAAGACACTTTTTAATAATTTTATTTATATATATAGTGTTGGGTGAGTATTGATTGATTTTATTTATAAACAGTTGAGCTTCCCTGACCCCGACTCTGAGGATACTCGAGACTATATAGACATGTATAGACACACTCATACCAGAGATGGCGCCTGGGAGTCTGAGGCCGCCGAATCCAGCTACGTAAGTATAATTTATTTCCAAAAACTCACCAACATTAATGCAATATAATAAATCACGACTTATATATTACTTTTCTTGTTTTTTTGTAACTAAACAGAATCAGATGGTCCAGCTTCGGTCAGAGAGCACCTCCTCCGGGACGCGCATGACAGATACGGAGATCTTGAGCCAGGTTCTCGGTGGCAAACAGAGGGGACATATTCCTGGCGTAGGTCCAGTTTTACCAGGAGGTGGTCACAGGCCGACTCTGAGTGCCTCACGAGCTCGTCAGGAAGCATCCTCGTCCACACTGCGCGAGACCGTGGCGCGGCAAGGGGACACACTGGAGATGCTTCTGAGTTGGGTGAGGAGACAGCCGGGCTTTCCTCAGGAGCTAGCAGGATTGGCGGGGACATCAGGATCCCAGACTCCGACGCCGGGTGAGTCTAGACCTGCAGGGGAGGGTAGTGGGGGAGCTGGGGGTAGTGGGGGTAATGGGGATGGTGGGGAGAATGGGGATTAGGCATGTATGGGTCGGATGGGTCACTTTATGTTTGTTTTGGGTTGTTGGACATATTGTGTAGATTTAGATTGATTATTATGTCTTAGGATTCCCACTAAACTGTTCCTCGCTAGCTTATTTTTTGGGTTGTTGGACATTTTGTGTGGATCACGGTTTTTGAACCGTTTTTGGCGAATTAGGATTCATATGATTATGTTTAGCGAATTTGGATTGTTTAGGGCAGTTGGATTAATATTATTTTTAGTGAATTTTGTTTGAAATTGGTGTTATTGTATATATGTTTAGCGAATTTGGTTTTAATATCGTGTTGTTGGCGAAATTGTTACTTTGGCGAATTTTGTGAAATGGGAACAGCAGGTTTTGGCATACAAACCTGCATTTGGTAGGTTTTTGCTGCACATATTTGCGGCAAAAACCTGGAATGACCCATTTTGCAGCAATTTGCTGCAAAATGGGTCAGGCACTTTTTGCGGGGACATGTCCCGCAAAAAGTAATAAAAGATTTATATAAAAACCTTTTATGCGGGGACTTGTCCCCGCAGAAAAGAATTTAGAAAAATATAGAAAAGAGTTTCTGCGGGGACAAGTCACCGCAAAAAGATATTTCGAAAATATTTAAAATCTTTTCCTCGGGGACTAGTCGCCGCAGAAAACCATTTATAATTACGGAATTAATTAATTTTTACTTAATTTTTTTAGTTTTCTACGGGGACATGTCCCCGCAGAAAGTTATTGCCACGTCGGACAATCTTTGACCGCTAAAAAAGAGCTGGGACCCACACGTCCCCGCAGAAAGTGATATAACGTCACCGCGTAATTTATTAGCGACGAGCTTGCCGCGGTGACCTTTAGGCGGTGACTTGTCCCCGCGGAAAGTGTTTCTGCAGGGACATGTCCCCGCAGAAAGGTCAAAAGTGTCCCCACAAAAAGTGGTCGATGTTGTAGTGTCATGATCACCCCTTAAAATTGCTTTCCCATTAATTAAAGTTTATATGTTGATGTCTTTGGTGACTTTTATTAGTGCATTGATAACCTCTGTGTCTAGCTGAGCATTGCTTGGGTCGCCATGCCCCTTCCTCGCCTATCTATTCTAGCGTATATGAAACGTGGGCATCACAAATGCTCAATATTCTAGGATAGTGGGATAGACATAAGTGATCATTAAGGGTTTACTTGCCGATAAGATTAGAGCCAACGAGAAAGGGTTAATTATATACACTTCATATAAAACTAGCAATAAAACAAGTGACAAGCTACTTAATTATCAGGTCAGGTCTTCTTATTGTCTCAAGTATCTATCTGTGTACGTGTGTGCTAATCGCTCATTCGTGCTCATTAGTTTAGTTTACTATTTAATCATAACCAAACTGTGCCAGTCTCTCAGGCTGAACCCCCTTGCGTTAGATTAGGTCGTACAGCTAACTTAGGATATTAAAATACTGATTAGAATAACTAGATAATACGTTCCACTCTTAGTGATCGACACTCTACTTACCATTATATTTATACTGACCGGGTACACTGCTCGTTAAGTGTGTATGTTATTGATAAGTCGGCTAAATATAAATTTAAAACTTGAGTAGGCATTAATACTGCTAAACCGCAACGACACATCACGCGCATCAGGGTCTTTAGAGTATTTAGTGAGAGTGAAATAAGTGGGATATGAGCAGAGCAAAGTGGTTAGCAATGGTAAAATATATAGAAGTAGAACTATACTCGTTACTTGACCATTTTACCCTCAAATTCAATTATTGAAGGCTACTGTAGAGAGGAGGACACCTAAGTGAGTTTACTGACGAATGAGATATTGGATAGATATGAAAACGTGGGAAATTCTTTTCTTTTGTTTTTGTGATATAGTTGTGTTCGGTTTGTATTTTAAATGAGTGCCAAGTGAGTTTAGCGAGTCACAATTATCTACTGCTGTTCTAAATGTCTATTTACCATCATGGAATGTTAACATTATCATTAGAAATTTGTAGGAAAAATTGGGTTTCAAAATAGTTGTGTTTCGGGGGTTTTCGCCTATGCGTATGAGTAGAAATGGGACAAACAAAACAGCTTTGGTTACTATGGTAACATTCGATATACAAGGCTGGTATTTGGCATGGACATAGCTTGGTGGGTGATGATCGTTATGGTATAGAGACATGCCTAGGTTATGTTCGAAAATATGGAGCGCTCGTATTGTTTTGGATGATGATGTGAATCGGGTTGTAACAAAAGGAAGGAAAGAAAAAAATGTAAAAAGGGCTATGTGTTGTGGTTTGGTGATGGGCTGTGTATTCGGGTAATGTGAGTTGATGATGGGCTGAGTGATTTGGTCCATTTAGTTTGTAGTTAATTAGTGCAAGTAAATTGTAATTAGTGTATTAATTTAGGATAACTTGTAATTAGTAAAATTTGTAATTTGTGTAATTTTGTGACATGTGAAATATCAGTTTTTGTGCAATAGTTATGCCTCGTAATACGTGTCATGGACTAATGTTGTTGTTCGGTAAATGTCGTGATATCGTGACGTGGTGAAAATAATATAATAAGTAAATAAAAATTTAAATTTCCCCGTAAAAATGGGTTTTATTAAACAGTATCTTGAGTTTATCCTTGATTAACGAGTATGATTACAATGGATTTTTACAGTATCTTACAGTATCCACCCCTCAATTTTGAACTTCGTCCCGAAGTTCAGTCCGTGATAGGTGTTGAAAAATGTGGTGTTCAGGAATGAGAGTTTATGGAAGAATGTTGTCGAGAGATTTCTATTCGAAAATTGAGGAAACGAGATCCAACTAGATTTATTCATACTAGACGAAATGAATTTGAATGTTGGGTCAACTAATGCATTCTTAGGCTGCGAATAGTGAAAATAACGGTCGGGAGTAGGAGATATTTAACACTTAATGTTTAGTGTTCTAGCGGTCGAGACTAGTGGATTTTTAATGGTAGTGATTTGTAACTTTAATGGTCGTGAATAGTAAAATAACGGCTAGTTTTTCCCTATTAATACCCTATTTACTTTCTCCTTTTACCTTTCCCACTTTACCTTTTTCACTTCATCTCTCCCAAAACAAAATAATGCCGCCGTTCGCCATTATTTTCGAAACCATGTTCATCGTCTTCGCCGCCGCTTGTTTAGCTCTCCTCCCCGGCGAAGATTCCGGACACTTGATCGGGTATTTGTTGGTTGTCGTACCCCTCACAATCCTAGCCGTTGTTGTGGACAAGTTTTGGGGGTAATAGCTTTTAAGCTAGTGTTGTTTGTAATGTGTCCTCGTTGTGTTTCTATGTAACCTTTAATAAGTGTGGAATAAAACTCATTTACCTTTATGTTTACGAATTAGTTTTGTTGTGGCTTTTAATATTTTGTTGCATTTACGATGCAGAATAATCAAGGTGATTCATCCTGTGGTGGCTCTTGCTATCGCTGGGTTGGTGGTGGTTTTTGTTGCTATGGTGGGCCAACCTATCGAAGATTTTATGCCTTTTATTGTGTTTATTGTATTATTAGCACTTCCGATGTTAATCATCTCTCTATGTATTAATTTTCGTGGTTTTTAATGAAATTTATGTTATTTGTGTTTGCCACATATTGTTGTGAATTTTTATAGTTTCTACATTCGAACTTTTCTCGACTTCTTATAATAAAGTAGTAGGTAATAAGTGTAGATCTTACTGGGGCTTGCCAAAAGTGATGTCAAAATCTTACTTTGGAATGAAAATTGTTATTAAAGACCTTGAAAAGATAACTGTTCCATTTATAACATGATTCTTCCTAAATTATACATAGTTAGCTAGGCTATGTATAATTGAGGACCAAATGATGTAACTGATGCGTGGGTTTTGCAACCTTACAACAGGTTTTACCTCTCGAGGGATCTCAAGAGGCTTACAACCCCACCAGGCAGTGTACCTGACCGATGTAGTATAGTGTAGTGGTAAGTACGGGGGATTGATCGTTCTCCACAGGGAATAGTGTTCGTTAGGTGTGAAAGGCTACTCTAATTAGGTCTAAGGGTTGAGGAAGATTCTTTTTATGTTTTTATATTTTATAAAAGCAAGTAAAATCTCGGGTTTTGAAGGAGTGGGCGGAATTAGTTGCTAGTCAACTAACCCAAATTACTACAAATGCAAATAAAATAAAATAACAAAAATGAAAAGTGGTGAGAAACTTATGTGTAGAGAAATGTGTTTACTTAGATTTCCTTACTCCCTAACTATCTTTTACCGGTTAATTAGTGTGTATTAGTCGCGTGGATGACGGGTGTATTCCTTAATACCATTCGTGGGGTGGCGTACTTACTTCCCCAAACTCTACAAGCTCCTACTTCACTCCTATGTCGAGCCGGCTAGGAAGCTCCTAACATGGGATCACTAGAATTCGCTTGTGCATTAAATACAACCATAAAAACCTTTAGTACGCGTTTGGTTCATGTTTCTTAAGACGTTCAAGCAAGTTACCGAATAGGAAGTTAGCCAGTTTTCTTAATCCTAACATAGATAAACAATCATCCAATACAACTAATAACACACTAACAACCAATAATCAATAGCTAGGTTTCATTAGATCTAAGCAAACACAAGATAAAATTAGCCTAACATGTTAAACAAAAGACAAGCATAAGATAGAATCAAACAACACATAGACGTATTGAATGATTAATTGATAACTTATCTTTCAATGAAACATGGAAGATCTCAAGGCAAGAAGCCCTGAAAAAGTAGCTAAAATCGTCTTAGGGTTTTATCCCAAAATTCCACACACTAAGCTCTCTCTTCATGACAAAAAATTAGAAAACTATATATAGACTTTGACATCTGACGGCGTCACCTTATGCATTGTGACGCCGTCACCTCGCCGCTTTTAGGGTTCCCGGATGACCATCTTGACGCCGTCCCTCTTTAGCTCTTCAAAAATCCATTCTGGCTTATCAAGGCTTGACGCCGTCGGATCCTGAACGTGACGCCGTCCCCTTATGATTTAAGCCGTGACGCCCTTGATTTAGTTAAAGCGTGACGCCGTCAGAATTCTCATGCAAACTCACTGGCCCGTCATGAGTAAATTTCACATCCAACTTTTCTTGCCAAGGCATGACGCCGTCCCATGTTAATTGTGACGCCGTCAAGAGTAACTTTTAGCCGATTCTTGAGACTTTGCCGTTTTCTTCACTTTAATGCTCCAAAAACGTCCAAAATGCCTCCTTTTCCAGATTTCTCCTCAAAAGTACCTAAAATGACAAAAGGAACGATTTAGGGCAATATTTGATCAAATAAATACGATTTAGGGCTTAAATGACCCCTTAAAAGCGGTACACTTTTCGCTTCATCAAATACCCTTACACTTGAGATTTGCTTGTCCTCAAGCAAATGCGCTTTTATTCTAATCAAAATACAAGTTAGGGGTCATTTAACGCTAATATAAAAGTAATTGCAACATATAGTCGTTCCACTTTAATCATAATAAGCACGGAGATTACAAACTAGCACCTCACAAGTAGTGTTTAGATACTCACATCTCTCAAGTGTCATCAAAATAAATCTCATAAATGAAAACGGATAATATCTCTCACTACCTGTCATAGCAAATAGATTACCATAGGCTTGGGAAAGGATCGAAAACCTCCTCCACTAGGCGTAAGCACCTAAGATAAACTATCAAAGAGGGCTTTTAAATGGGTTATAACGTTAGGTGTAGGGAAAAGGAGAACACGGTTTTGTTGGATAAGGGATATTTTACTGGTGGCTAGTTAAAGATCTTGATCAATCACATGTACTATACAACGTTGCTAAGCCAAGACTAGACTCGATCTTAAGCTAATGAAAGAAAATAACAAAACATAAACATAAAATAAACATAAAATGAAACGGGATGGTAGTCCGTATGTTTTTTCTACTTTTCTTTTTCTCATTTTTTTTTTTTTTGTATTTTTCTTGATTTTTTTTTTTTTTTTTTTTTTTTTTTTTTTTTTTTTTTTTTTTTTTTTGCGTACACTTTTACCCTACCATCCAAAATAATACATCATAGGGGCATTGCATCCCCCTTACACTTGAACTTTTACATAACTTTACAAATAACTATTCTAATGACTCGAATTAAGATAATTGAAAAACTTGGAGTACTTTTAAAACATTTAGCACATATGGGGGTAATAAATGATGTTCTTCCCCATTACTCCATTACACTAGTACTTTACCCATGAGTCCCAATCGTCCCAAAACAATATGTACAAGGATATGACTCGACTTAGCAACCATGTAATCAACTAGATAATTAACTTGGGTTTAAACAAATGTTGTAACAATAATGCACTAAAGATGAGTGCATACAAGGTAGGCTAAGGCGATTTGGGTGTACATTTAAGTGGGGTGTAACAAATTCTTCCTTTAAGTAAAATGCTTAAAGGTCGAAACGAAAAGATAGGCTCTGAGGGGTGTACTAGGGGTATCGTGTACTAAAAATGAGTACAACGCAAAGGGTGTGGGAGAATTACTTGACCAATGTAGCCAATGTAATTATAACAAAAACACAGGTGTAAAACAATGGGTTAATCCTAATGCCTCTTATCATGTAGTAAATCTAACTACACGAATGTAGTCTCACTTGTGGCCTTGGAATGGTCCTAACACAAGTTCTAGAATCTAAGTGCTACCGGTACACACATCATAGCATAAATGCTTTTCCTACCAATTCTAGGGGCGAACCTCACATATTTGGGGGTGAAAAATTTTTAGTGGTACGGTTTTTGTGCTAGTCATATAACTCCTATCCATGAGCGCTCATTAAGATCAAAGTTTCACTCCTATATGTTGTAAAAAATTTTAAATTTGGCACTAAAATTACCTTAACAAGTATTTCTCTCAGTTTTATTACACATCTACCATCAAACAAACAAAAATCAAGCGCAATTGTATTCTCAAAAATCGTACTTTTACCCTCCCCTTACACTTAAGATGAACATTGTCCCCAATGTTCAAATGACAAATGTAAAAGCATAAAGTAAAAGAATGAAATCAAATACTCCCCTGATTCGCTCGTTGGATAATGAAATTACACGGTTAAATCTTCCTCCAAAGAGAATGTTGAAGCTTCATGACTAATGCATCGCCATAAGCTTGATTCAAAACATTTCCTTGTCCAAAATAACCTGTTGAACCTGAGAAAACAAACACGAAAACCTGCATAACATCGGCGGGATAAAATCTATATATAAGGATATAATGCTTGTGGAATGATAACTTTGCAGATTCCTGGAGATTATAAGTTGGAGATTTTAATAAAAACTTTTTATGAAAACAAAATTTTCAAAAATTTCTGGAAATTAAATCTGACGCCGTCAGGTTATAACCCCTGACGCCGTCAGAAATGACCTGACAAAAATTTTCATTTTAAGTTTCCGGAAAATTTCTTGAAAAACCTTTACCTTACTTCCTGGAAATTCTGCAAAACATCATTATGACTCGATACAAGCATTTGACTCAAACAAATACGGATATGTATGTTAATTTATTATTATTACGATTCATGTTCATATGTGTTCTAATAAACCAATTTAGATTTCCCTTACACTTATCTTTTGCAAAATACCTTTATATGTAGTTAAGACGAAGTTAAAAACAACATAAAGCATTTTCACAAATTAGTTTTGAACATGAATCAATAAGAATAAAAATTAAACACACATACGGAAACAAATAAAATCAAACAAACAAATAAATAAACACACAAAGCAAATAAAACAAATAAAGCTTGGGTTGCCTCCCAAGAAGCGCTTTTCTTTATTAACGAGTCTTGTAGCTAGACTCAAAGTCACGTACATTACGTGACTCCATCATCGGTCACGGTTCCTAGGCCATTCTCCTTCTCGGTTTTATATTCCGGTCCTAATTTCAAACAATCCTTGTAGAAACCGAATATCCTTTCCATAACATAGTCTACTCCTTTACTTCTATCCTTATCATTCCTATAGTAGACCGCTTGTTTAAGCTCCTTCTCAACATTTGACAAGTTTTGGAATTGTTCTATCTTATATGGCATTTGGTAGCTTACTTCATCGGTCTCATCCTTAAATCTAACTATCCCTAAGGAAGGTTCATAAGTCATTCTAGAGACCTCAACAAATGGTTTTCCAAAAACCACTTGAGTTAAGGATGCATCGACTATTGGGCGGATATCTTCAACAATTACAAAGTCGGTGACATAGGTGAAGTTTCCTACATAAACCGGTAATCCCTTAACTCTTCCCGTGAAGTTACTCATCCAACCCTTGTCAGGGAACATCCTATACCCAAGCTGATTTTTCATTATCAAGTTGTAGTGGGCTCTAGTCATGATGTTTATGGGTGATCTAAGGTCGATATAAGCTTTCCACACATGTAGATGCCCTATGTTGCATGGTATGTTGAGATTAGAAGGATCGCCTATTTCTATGATTGGTCTACCTAGGAAGTATGGTGTCTCAGGATCATCGAATAAGTTTGTATGATATGCACGCTCTTCCTTAGTGGGTAGCCTATTGAAGTAGTCCTCATCATCATCTACTTCTTCAATCTCACTTGTCCTAACTTCCTTATCAACCTCGACTTTCCTATCCTCATCCTTTGGTTCACTTTCTTCCATGCTCCTATCGATTGGTTTAATAGTGACAACGTTGACGAAGTGGACATGTTTGGATGAAGAAGGGTCTTTGACTTGGGGTCCGCTATTTGTGTTCCTAGCGTCCTTATGTGGAGGTGATAACACTTGGTTATGGAGGGCTTTCAACAAGTTGTCAATTTTATTGGTCATCTCAGTTTGTTGTTGATTGAATTCGGTCTCGAATCTAGCTATCCGAGCTTCTTGAGATGCCATAAATTGAGACATCAATCCTTCAAAGTTATTGGTACTACCATTGCCGGAAGGATTGTTGTTGAAAGTACGGTTCGAGTTGGAACCGCTTGATTGGAAACGATTAGGTGGGTTGGAAGGATTGATTTGTTGTGAGTTTTGGTTTTGTTTCCACCTAAGGTTCGGGTGATTTTTCCATGAGGGGTTGTATGAATCACCATAATGGTTTGGCTCGGGCTTGAAAGTGTACCACTTGTCTCCCGCTCCGTCGGTACGCGAGGATGCGTAGTCCACAAAAGCTTGTTCGGGGAGTTCCATGCAATCACGAGTGTCGTGGGGACCACTACATAATTCACATGAAGAAGTGATTTTTTTCACTTGGCTTGAAGGTTTAGGAGCCTCGTAGGATTTCATGAGAAACTTGACTTGGTCTTCAAGTTCTACGATCCTACGGTCGGAAGTGCTTGAATTGTTCAAAGGCAAAGATATTGCCTTGACCGTTTTATTCAAATCACGGGGATCACTCCAACTTTCGTTGTCATAAAGAGCAAGATCCTCTAGGAGAGCCCATGATTGTTCCGCACTTAGATCACGTAGCTTGCCACCGGCCGATTGGTCAATGGTTTGCCTTGTGGAGAGATTGATATGGTCATAGAAGATTTGGACTTGGAGCCAAAGTTCTATGCCATGGTGAGGGACTTTTTGGAGTAAGTCCTTGAATCGAGTCCATGCCTCGTAGAGAGTTTCGCCTTGACGTTGTTGGAACATCAAGATATCATTCCTTAGCTTGGTAGTTCTTCCCGGTGGGAAAAACTGAGCAAGGAAACGAGTGGTGAGATCATCCCAAGAGGTGATGGATCCTGCGGGTTGACGTTCTAGCCACTGACTAGCTTGGTCCCGCAAAGAGAATTGGAAGAGACGCAATCGGGTCGTCTCTCGAGTGGCAACATCAAGGTCTATAGAATCAACGATTTTAAGAAAGTCCTTGAGATGTTGATTAGGATCTTCAGAACGAAGTCCATGGAATGCGCATCCGCTTTGCACCAACCGGATGGTGTCGGATCGCAAGGGTGTGATATTGGCTCCTTGAGTGAGCTCAATGGTGTTTCGATAGCCGTGGTGGCTAGGACGGGAATACTCTCCTAAAGTACGGGCTCTAGGAGGTGGTGGTGGTTGTTGTGGTGGTGGGTTGTGTGGGTTAAGGATATTACCATCTTCCATGATGTCGGACGGTAATGGTTACGAACAAAGACACGAAGAAAATAGATAGACTAAAGAAAACCTAGAAAAATAAAATAAAAATCTCACTAGAAAGGAATCTAGTGAGTAGACCTAATAGAAATAAAAATTCAACCTAAACAATAACTATTCCCCGGCAGCGGCGCCAAAAACTTGATGCGTGGGTTTTGCAACCATACAACAGGTTTTACCTCTCGAGGGATCTCAAGAGGCTTACAACCCCACCAGGCAGTGTACCTGACCGATGTAGTATAGTGTAGTGGTAAGTACGGGGGATTGATCGTTCTCCACAGGGAATAGTGTTCGTTAGGTGTGAAAAGTTACTCTAATTAGGTCTAAGGGTTGAGGAAGATTCTTTTTTATGTTTTTATATTTTTTTATAAAAGCAAGTAAAATCTCGGGTTTTGAAGGAGTGGGCGGAATTAGTTGCTAGTCAACTAACCCAAATTACTACAAATGCAAATAAAATAAAATAACAAAAATGAAAAGTGGTGAGAAACTTATGTGTAGAGAAATGTGTTTACTTAGATTTCCTTACTCCCTAACTATCTTTTACCGGTTAATTAGTGTGTATTAGTCGCGTGGATGACGGGTGTATTCCTTTATACCATTCGTGGGGTGGCGTACTTACTTCCCCAAACTCTACAAGCTCCTACTTCACTCCTATGTCGAGCCGGCTAGGAAGCTCCTAACATGGGATCACTAGAATTCGCTTGTGCATTAAATACAACCATAAAAACCTTTAGTACGCGTTTGGTTCATGTTTCTTAAGACGTTCAAGCAAGTTACCGAATAGGAAGTTAGCCAGTTTTCTTAATCCTAACATAGATAAACAATCATCCAATACAACTAATAACACACTAACAACCAATAATCAATAGCTAGGTTTCATTAGATCTAAGCAAACACAAGATAAAATTAGCCTAACATGTTAAACAAAAGACAAGCATAAGATAGAATCAAACAACACATAGACGTATTGAATGATTAATTGATAACTTATCTTTCAATGAAACATGGAAGATCTCAAGGCAAGAAGCCCTGAAAAAGTAGCTAAAATCGTCTTAGGGTTTTATCCCAAAATTCCACACACTAAGCTCTCTCTTCATGACAAAAAATTAGAAAACTATATATAGACTTTGACATCTGACGGCGTCACCTTATGCATTGTGACGCCGTCACCTCGCCGCTTTTAGGGTTCCCGGATGACCATCTTGACGCCGTCCCTCTTTAGCTCTTCAAAAATCCATTCTGGCTTATCAAGGCTTGACGCCGTCGGATCCTGAACGTGACGCCGTCCCCTTATGATTTAAGCCGTGACGCCCTTGATTTAGTTAAAGCGTGACGCCGTCAGAATTCTCATGCAAACTCACTGGCCCGTCATGAGTAAATTTCACATCCAACTTTTCTTGCCAAGGCATGACGCCGTCCCATGTTAATTGTGACGCCGTCAAGAGTAACTTTTAGCCGATTCTTGAGACTTTGCCGTTTTCTTCACTTTAATGCTCCAAAAACGTCCAAAATGCCTCCTTTTCCAGATTTCTCCTCAAAAGTACCTAAAATGACAAAAGGAACGATTTAGGGCAATATTTGATCAAATAAATACGATTTAGGGCTTAAATGACCCCTTAAAAGCGGTACACTTTTCGCTTCATCAGTAACGCTTGGTTCAGTCATTATGGTATTTATGTTTCTTCAAAGAGTTTTATATGGTTCAATTATAATGGTTCCGTCACGAAGTCGGACACCCTCTGATTATTTTTCAAAAGAATTAGAAATTTTTTGTTCATACTCCAATGATAAGTCAGGAATCTCTAAAATGATATTTGGATATTCTTGGTATAAACTTAGGTTTTAGATGAAAGATTTCTTACAATGTGGTATTAGTCTCTTGTTTGATCAGATATGGTGTTTAGTCAAATTCTTAGGGTGATATCGAGGTATTGTTACGTATCGACTATGAATAGGAAAAATGGAATAGAAATGGAAATAGACATAGATTACGACGATTACTAAAATATTACAAGATAGAGATTCATATGGTAGAACGATAGTTGTTGCACTTAGGTTACATCCATCATACCTAAGGCAAAGTACATAAGGAAATACAACTTAGGAAATCTTAAACTAGGGTTTATTTTTATTACAGCAGGAATTTATTCTTCTGCTTAAACATAGGTGTCATTTCTCGACACTATTGAGGTCTTTTAACGAGTCTTCATTTTCTTGCATCAATCTTGGCCTTCCAGTTGACATTGTAGTTTGGGCAATGACTCTTGTAATGCCCTATTCCACCACATCCGTGGCATTTTATGGATGATGGCTTTTCCCTGCCGTCAATAGCTTTGCAATCTCTGGTCTTGTGACCTATTTTCTGGCACTTCCCGCATTTTGCAATGCATTGTCCGGTATGATGCATCTTGCATCTCTGACACAAAGGTCGCTTCCCATGGTAGTTGTCCCTAGTAGTAAGGGTTGTTATGTTGTTCTCCCCAACTTCTTGTCTGGACCTTTGTTGACGATGGTAGTCGATGCGATCTTGTAGGTGATTGCGGGTACAGATGTCGTTGTGAAATTCGCATTCGTCGAGGATAAAGGTTCTTTTCTTCTCGAGTTTTCGCTTTTGGTTATTTTTCTTAAGTGCAAAATCTTGCCTAATTCTTTGGGTACATGTGCGGATAGGTTTAGTCACCTTTCTTGAATCCTTTAGGCGAACTGCCTACGTCCCGTGAAACTTTCATGGTTGTGTCTACAAGGTTTAGCCATCTCTCTTTCTTTCCTGGCTATGTCGTTGTCTCTCGGATGAACTATTATAGTCACTTCATGTACCACTATAACGATATTGTTTTCAAATTCCCCGATGGTTTTAGGAGTCATGGTTGTGGTAAGTGCTGAGGGGGTATAGGTGTTGCTCATGTTGGCCATCTTCAATGACTACAACAAGAAACACTGATTTAGTATTCACTTTATCATTAGAATAATTTCAAATAATAAAGTATTTGCATATTATTGCTAACAATGTGATCTTAATACAAAATCAAAACCAACTGAGGATCATAGAACTATGATGTGTCTGGGTAGCATCGTAAAATAATAATCATCTCTTGATATGAGATTGTTAAGGAACAAACGGATTCTTTTACAAAAGCTGAAGTTCAACAACTTTCTCTTCATTCATCAAGTTCTCTTCTAAATATTTGTTCTTGTAATTCTATGGTTTATTGTTTAGTCGTGGTATATTTGATGTACAATCACTGATAATATCATAGTAAGTTTGAATACAATCATCAACATAACTCTAATAACTTGTTTGATTGATTTTTGCAAAACAACCAACACAAGGTCTTTTATTAATGTCTCATTGATTCATGTGGAGTCATTTGTTTACCTAAGAGAGTAACAAATGGCGAGGTTTTGCATGGCTCTTTGTACTTATAGCACTATACTAGGGCTTGGTGGGAGGAATTCGTTTACAACAGTAAGATATAATGGAAAAAGATTGTCATAGCTTAAAAGTCGATTACAATTTCTGAGAGTTACAGAATTATTGCGAAATACATGGAATACTAACCAAAACTATTTGGTTTATTGAGTACAACAACGATACTTAAGATTAGTTACGTCTCTGACGTAGACGTCTAACTTCTGCCTCAAGATCCAGTTGTGAAGCTTTCATGGCGGAGAAACGTTCCTGGCACGCATTCATCTGATAAGCCAACATGTTTTCCAAGGCCGCAATCTTTTGGCTTTGGGTTCTTGCTGTGTCTCTAGCCAACCATAATGCTCTTTCAATGTCTTCAATCCTAATGTGTGTTTGGGTATGGCCTCTACCCAAACAGCGGGTTCTGGCATCCAAGTTTCTAAGTTCCTGTTCGTAATTGTCCTTCATGTTACCAACATTCACTCCTAAACCAAACACTTCTCGTCTCTCAGCATCTGTCCTCTTAAACAGGGTGTCAATGTTACGGTCTGTGTAGTTAATTTCGGCGAAATACCACTGGTATACCAGTGGTATTTCGGATTTCGGAGGTCCAACAAAATTTCGTTTCAAATTTCGTTTGAAATCTCGCTACCGAAATAATCGGCGAAATTGACCGAAATTATACCGAAATTGACCGAAAATATACCCAAAATTTCGGTGGAAAAGGCGGTATTACCGCCATTTACCGGTTGTTATGTTTTTTTGGGCCAAATCAGTCAATAGTATTGATTTTGTACCTTGAATCCGTTTCCGGCGACGAATTCCGACGGCGGCGGCGCTGCAACTTCCGGCAGAAACCCAAGGAGGAAGAGAGGAAAGGGAAGAAAGGCTGGATCTATTTTTTTTTTCAAAAGGTTTCTTATCTTGGGGAACATTTGATTCTTTGATGAACATCATCTCTGAGTATCATTGTGTGGCTGTATTGGGAAGAGAGAGAGAGAGAGAGGTGAAGGTGGCTGTATCAATGTGTGGCTGGATCTTTGTGTTAGTCTTTTAGGTTTAGGGTTAAATAAGTTTAGAATTTTTAACATTTAACCCCTCTATCTTTCACTATTTTATATTTAGTTTCTAAACCTTAAAATAAGTTTGTGTATTTAAACATTTGGCCCTCTCTATCTTTAATAGTTTACATTTAAGTCTTAAACTTATATATAAAAAATATAAAATTAATAGCTTTATAAAAAAAATTACCGAAATACCACCGAAATACCACCGAAATACCAAAAATTTCGTATCTCGGTCCTTGACCGAAACACCGAAATTTTGGTCCTTAACTACTTAGGTTACGGTCATACCATTCAAATCGTAATGGTTGTAACTCTTTTAGCTGTTCAGAGTGAGCGTTTAGTATACTGGTGTGTTGGTAAAGACGAGTCCATATGGACTCACGGGTGTCTACATTGTAGTCAGAAGAATTGGGTGAGGATACATTGTTTGGGGCATCTGGCATGGAGAAATCTGAGGTATTGGGTAGGGGGAATTTAGCTCGATCTTCTTCCCAGTCATTTCTTGTTGTGAACTTTTTCCATATTCAAATGTTGGTTGACCACCAATCAAATCTTCATCTGAATAGGATTCAGTTGCTCTCCTAAGTTTCTGACGTGGAGGTGAGTGAGTAGGTGATGACGGAGGTGATTTCTGAGTGAGTTCTATGTCGGGCTGGGGTTGTGACATTTGTACATAAGGATCTTCAGTATTTGGTGCAATTTGGTATGTAGGTGATGCATGGGTAGTACGAGGAGTAGTCTTGGCGATATCGACTAGTTTGGAAGACATGGTACTGTAGCAATCGAAAATAGTAATTATGAATATTCATACGTTTAAGGTGTAACATCGAGTGTGAAATAATACGGTGTGTAATGTGTGAAGGGTAAACATCAAGCATGTAAAGATTAGTACAAAACAAATCTTAGTAGGTAATGTACTGAGCACTGCAGTCTGCAGACACGGAAGGCATAAGATGATAAGGTGTAAAATCATTTATTTTGAAAATATTGTTATAGTTCAATGTTTTAAAACATTTGATTCTCTATAACCTGTGGCTCTGATGCCAATCTGTAACACCCCCTAATTTGGTTTGTGGCAGCGGAAAAGTAATTAGGGTGTTACGGTGAGGATCGAGGTTTAAATTTCAGAAAACGGCCCGGAAGGGGCGTTTTGAAAGTTATATGTCATTCAAAATAATAGTTTTGGTACAAAGGAAAAATGTTTGTTATGAAAATCCCACAAAAATGTGGTAATTTGGAAAGAATGACATATTTGATTTTACACCAGTTTATTTATCAGAGTATAAGATGCCCGCTCCGTGTCTTGTCCTGCTCCGTTAATTACCTGAGATAAACATGCTTAAAACGTCAACACAATGGTTGGTGAGTTCGTAGAGTTTAATAGAAAATAACTTTCTTTCAATGAATTTAAGAGGTGTACAGTGATAGTTGAAATAAATACAAGTACTTCATGAAATAAATAACAAGTTGTGTTGAATAAAAATCCACAAGTAATACATGTATGATCTCAAGTGATCATAAGTTTCAAGTTTTAAATGAAGATGAGCTACGTTGATATACGCTCGAAATGAAGTGCTGGGTCAACTTTTAAAAGTAACGTTATACCAAGCAATTTGGGCTATCTTTATTAGAAGTCACAACTAAGTCACATATGATAACAATTAAGTTTCAAGTACCGGGTTCATGATCCTAACACATAGTGAATACATTAATCTAGTGTCTGAAATCTATCAGTGTGGAGTGGTGTTTAACTAAATACAGCTGTATCCTAATATATATGAAACATTCATATATTCATAAAGTTATATTGCCCTAAGCCTCATGACACGCAAAACGTTAACAGTGTACCGTAAAACGGAGGTGTTCATCAAATTAATGATGAAGGTTTTGCCCTCATGTAATAGGTGATTTTGCCAACTTCCTATTTTTCTCAAATATAGTGGATCGCAACTAAATACGACTAACCATATAGGCATTCCGTCCAAGTATTTAGTGGGATAGGTCGTCAGCCTCTAACAGGTTTCGAAGCTGTTCACTATATTCGCTCTCACCGTAGTGATTAATGGCTCATGATCGAGGAACTTTATGGCAATAAAGTAAACTTAGGCAATATAGGTTTCAGGGGTTCATGGAATATGCGTATTTTATTCTTGGCAATTATTTCTATTGAAATGTAGAAATATCATAGTGAAGTTAACTGTACATTCAATTGCTATATGAATGCATATAATGAGTCTCAATATCATTTTACAACGAGTAGTTGAAATGTTATCTTTCAAACACAGTGTTTCAGCTAAGCAAGCAATTTGCAAGTAATACGAGCATATATCCCTTCCAAAGGGTGATTCAAAACATGTAAAGCATAGTTGATGATTTTGAGTAAATCATGAGAGTTTCAAAGTATAAAAGTAAACTTAAAATAGTTAAAGCATGTATCTCCCCCAAAAGAGTTATTAAAACAAGTATTAAAAGTAGGGGCCACGACTAACCTGGAGTGTATCTGACAAGATAGAATTATAAGATCTATGGAAACAATCACGGAAACGTCTTCGATATGAAACCTGAATATGAGGGAAGTCTAAGATTCTGACTTACTACTAACAGTGAGTGTGAAAGTGAGAAATCGTATAACGATTTGATGATATGAGTGTGATATGCTTAAAATGCCTCAAGTTAAAAAAATAATATCATATGCTATTATCTTGATTCTTATATTAATCGACCCAAAATATTACCTCCTCAAAATATGCTGAAATGATATGCAAAGTGAAATCGTTAAATTTCTAATAAGTAACGAAAAATAACACATAACTAAAATGTATAAAAATGCATATGAACTGATGGGTGAAAAATGGAAAATAAAATAAGGATGTCAAGTAGAATCAGTTGGTCCTTGTTCTTTCCATATTTTATACTTTTTACCCTAACTGCGATTGCGTTACACCGTTAGTCCTTCGTTCAGTCCATAGTCCATAAATAGTCCAAAAAATTGTCCAAAAGTATCAATAAGGCTTGGAATTAATTCAAGGGTCAATTTAGGTCCTCTATAAACTATTTTCATAGCTTCAGTCCACTAGTTTCATAGTTTGACAGTTTTAGTCCTTCTAGTTACATTGCGTTACATTGTTAATCCAAAAGTGTAATTAATGGTGGGAAAAAGGTGGCGTGCTTTTCTGAAGTTTATTTAAGATTAATGAAGCTTATTTTGATAGCTTATTCGATCAGCAGCTTATTTTCACCTTAAATGGGCCTTAACGAGCCGCACAACTTAGCCCATTAGCAAGTTTTGATCCGTGGGTTTTTGGAGCGAGTTGGGTATATCAAAATGTTTATTTCTAACAATTTATTTTCATATTTAAAAGTGCCAAAAATCTGGCTTAATCCATGGCTTTTAACACAGCTTAATGGGTTATAAAACCCACCTCGCAAAATAGTGGCAGTTTCAAAGTAAATGGTAGTTAGTTGGGAGGTCTATTGAGGCGTATAAAAATAGGATATGATTATTCATTTGAATCGTGAGTTATGGTCTTATTTTCTAGGCGACTTGGGTTGCTTCGAATGTACAAAATACTTAGAATATATTCGAGGGTTTTCCAGTTAAGTATTAATGTGCGATATAAAGTTTTTATATGTGTGAGTCATGCATGAAATGAAGTGTTGAACGTAAAAATGATGTGAGTTGTGATTCTTAAACCTTCCACAGTGGAGGTTCGACACATGCTTGTGGGTTTAGCATACGCAAAATCATGTGTATCAACTGATACGTTCGAGTGATAAACTATACGATGCATGTATGGTTGTGATATATTAACGTGCAAGTAAAGTGTGAATGGTCTCTAAATCTTCCTTAGTGGCGGCATGCCACGCCTTTTGGTTATTATGAGTCCAAAAACAATATGTGAACAGAAAAGGTACGTTCGAGTGCAAATGAAGTATGCATGGGTGAAGTGTGTGTTTGAGAAGTGAAAGTCAAGAGAGTTTAGACACTTACTACACCTTTCAAAGGTGGTGAAGGATTTTTGGAAGTCGAATAGAGCACACGAATGAGGACAGCAAGCTTTGGTGAGCTTAAATACATTTCACGTATTTACTTTTCTACTCGGTTTACTTCCTTTACGAGAGACAAATGCCTCTGGGTCTTTAAAGTATTTAGTGAGAGTGAAATAAGTGGGATATGAGCAGAGCAAAGTGGTTAGCAATGGTAGAATTTATAGAAGTAGAACTATACTCGTTATTTGACCATTTTACCCTCAAATTCAATTATTGAAGGCTACTGTAGAAAGGAGGACACCTTAGTTGTTTTACTGACAAAGTGACATTTTGGATAGATATGAAAACGTGGGAAATTCTTATCTTTTGTCTTTGTGATATAGAGGTGCTCGGTTTGTATTCTAAATGAGTGCCAAGTGAGTTTAGCGAGTCACAATTATCTACTGCTGTTCTAAATGTCTATTTACCATCATGGAATGTTAACATTATCATTAGAAATTTGTAGGAAAAATCGGGTTTCAAAATAGTTGTGTTTCTGGGGTTTTCGCCTATGCGTATGAGTAGAAATGGAACAAACAAAACAGCTTTGGTTACTATGGTAACATTCGATATACAAGGCTGGTATTTGGCATGGACATAGCTTGGTGGGTGATGATCGTTATGGTGTAGAGACATGCCTAGGTTATGTTCGAAAATATGGAGCGCTCGTATTGTTTTGGATGATGATGTGAATCGGGTTGTAACAAAAGGAAGGAAAGAAAAAATGTAAAAAGGGCTATGTGTTGTGGTTTGGTGATGGGCTGTGTATTCGGGTAATGTGAGGTGATGACGGGCTGAGTGATTTGGTCCATTTACTTTTTAGTTAATTAGTGTAAGTAAATTGTAATTAGTGTATTAATTTAGGATAATTTGTAATTAGTAAAATTTGTAATTTGTGTAATTTTGTGACTTGTGAAATATTAGTTTTAGTGTAATAGTTATGCCTCGTAATACGTGTCGTAAACTAATGTTGTTATTCGGTAAATGTCGTGATATCGTGACGTGATGGGAATAATATAATAAGTAAATAAAAATTTAAATTTCCTCGTAAAAATGGGTTTTATTTAACAGTAACTTGAGTTTATCCTTGATTAACGAGTATGATTACAATGGATTTTTGCGGTATCTTACTGATGCGTGCGATGTGTCGTTGCGGTTTAGCAGTATTAATGCCTACTCAAGTTTTAAATTTATATTTAGCCGACTTATCAATAACACACACACTTAACGAGCAGTGTACCCGGTCAGTATGAATATAATGGTAAGTAGAGTGTCGATCACTGAGAGTGGAACATATTATCTCGTTATTCTAATCAGTATTTTATTAATCTAAGTTAGATATACAACCTAATCTAACGCAAGGGGGTTCAGCCTGAGAGACTGGCACGATTTGGTTGCAATTAAATAATAAACTAAACCAATAGGTACGAATCAGCGATAGGCATGCACGTACACAGATAAATACTCGAGACAATAAGAAGATCTATCCTTATGATTAAGTAGATTGTCACTTGTTTTATTGATAGTTTTATATGAAGTGTATATAGTTAACCCTTTCTCGTTGGCCCTATTCTTATCGACGAGTAAACCCTTAATGATTACTTATGTCTAAAAGTTATTCCTAAGTGATCAATTTAGTAACAACCGTGGGAGCCACATTCTCTTCCGTAGTCAAATGCGCGGGCCACTAATAAACACAGAGGTTATCAATGCACTAATAAGTAGTAACCAAAGACATCAACATATAAACTTTAATTGATGGGAAAGCAGTTTTAAGGGAGTGCAACCTTTCCGTTGTCACATTACACAAGCCATCAATCCTGATGAATTAAAGTTTACTAACACAATAAAACAAAACTACTTAATGAATTAAACACATGCAGCACCTTCTTACAGCTCTTGTATCTTCGTTCGGGTGTGTCTTGTGCTGCCTATTCGTCTGAATTCGGCCTTAGGTTTCTCTGGTCTTCGTACTTCGTATATAATATATGCCCCTCGAAATTCGTCTGGTCTTGGGGTATTTATAGTTTCTGTCTGAGGGTAAGATGCGGCGCATTGACTTAACTTCGCGTGGGGTCCAAGATTAATATATTCAGGAATATTCGTACACCGCCAGAAGATGCGGCGTATCTTCATTCTTGGATGCGGCGCATGTCCTCTTGTATCTTGGATCGTATCTGGTGAAATCTTGATAGTGATGCGCCGTATGTAATAAGTGAGATGCGGCGCATCTGGAGCAGATTTGTCTTGATCTTGTACATTTCAGTAGACTCTTAACTTCTTGCATGTTTTGCTCCATAATTAGTCCAAAATCGCCAAGTTTCACCAAATGCTTGTTTTTACCTGAGAATTACAAAAGTAAACGATTAAGTATCAATCCTCATACATAATATAATAAAACAAGTCAAATTATTAGGATAAATGATAGTAATAAAATGTACTTATTTGAGTTCATCAAATATCCCCCCACTTGAACTTTACTTGTCCCCAAGTAAACCTTAGAATTAATCTTATGAAAATGTATCCTAAAAGATATTAGGATTTATTTTTATATTTAAGCATGTATTCATTTTTGTCATAATCACACAACCAAACACTTAATGAATTAGAAGTAAAATAAAATAATTTGATAAAAGCAAATCTAATCGTTTAACTGTCCAGTCGTGACGAATATTCTATCATAAGCTTGGCAAGTATACACATCTCCCCCACTAAAGCCAAGGAATAACAAGTCTAAAGCGGTAAAAAGGGTTTTGAGGTTTAAGGGTTAATTATTCTCCTTAATCTCTATCGATCTCAAATTCCAGAAAAGGCGACAAAATCACAAATACATGATCGAATCCACGAACACGATACTTGCAATTGCTCAAATCCTTAACTCGGATAGGCTAAAGATAGGTCCAAACTTTACCAATAATATTATATCAAAAAGGGCGACAAAATCATAAATACATAGCCGAATCCACGACTACGATACTTAAGATTGCTCAAATCCCTAATCTCAATAAATCAAAGGTTTGGTTGGATAAAGAATAATACAGGGTATAGATAAATTTTGGGATATAAATTGGTGTAAAATGAAAAATAAACAAAACAAATAAATTAAAATCCTAAGTGTGGTTAATCACTATCCCAACCATCCCATGAATAAGACTCATATCATAGAATAACTCACGCTTTAACACTTGAAACACACGCTTTAGGTAGACACGAATTATACTCAACAAGATCTTAATCAAAGAATAAACCTTAGTTGGCGTTCCCATAACTGCCAACTCCCATTCAATCCATAAATATAATATACAACAACTAGTGGTGATATCGACCACTTAATACAAAACTTTACATAAGTTGGTTAAACAAACATCCAACTCTTTTTTTTTTTTTTTTTTTTTCAAACTACTAACATAAACATAGATGTGTAAAATTTCACCACATCACTATAACGATAACTCTGGATAATTTTTCCATACTTTTCATGACTTCAGAAATAACGGTAATAGTGAAAGTAGTAAACACACGAAAAATAAACTCAAAGATATACAATATTTACTTTCACTCCAATTGCATTGTGCAATTTCCCGACCTAACCATAGATAATGAATTACGCACGCGAACACAGGTAATGTAAGGAAACACACTTTGCCTAAAGCAATTAACCAACCACGGATTTCAATCTACAGGGTAGGCTAAGGTGTAAGGTGATTGCGGGGTTTTGCAACCTTACAACAGGTTTTACCTCTCGAGGGATCTCAAGAGGCTTACAACCCCACCAGGCAGTGTACCTGACCGATGTAGTATAGTGTAGTGGTAAGTACGGGGGATTGATCGTTCTCCACAGGGAATAGTGTTCGTTAGGTGTGAAAGGCTACTCTAATTAGGTCTAAGGGTTGAGGAAGATTCTTTTTTGTATTTTTATAGTTTTTATGAAAGCAAGTAAAATCTCGGTTTTGATAGAGTGGGCGGAATTAGTTGCTAGTCAACTAACCCAAATTACTACGAATGCAAATAAAATAAAATAACTGAAATGAAAATGTGGTGAGAAACTTATGTGTAGAGAAATGTGTTTACTTAGATTTCCTTACTCCCTAACTATCTTTTACCGGTTAATTAGTGTGTATTAGTCGCGTGGATGACGGGTGTATTCCTTAATACCATTCGTGGGGTGGCGTACTTACTTCCCCAACTCTACAAGCTCCTACTTCACTCCTATGTCGAGCCGGCTAGGAAGCTCCTAACATGGGATCACTAGAATTCGCTTGTGCATTAAATACAACCATAAAAACCTTTAGTACGCATTTGGTTCATGTTTCTTAAGACGTTCAAGCAAGTTACCGAATAGGAAGTTAGCCAGTTTTCTTAAGCCTAACATAGATAAACAATCATCCAATACAACTAATAACACATTAACAACCAATAATCAATAGCTAGGTTTCATTAGATCTAAGCAAACACAAGATAAATTTAGCCTAACATGTTAAACAAAAGACAAGAATAAGATAGAATCAAACAACACATAGACATATTGAATGATTAATTGATAACTTATCTTTCAATGAAACATGGAAGATCTCAAGGCAAAAAGCCCTGAAAAAGTAGCTAAAATCGTCTTAGGGTTTTATCCCAAAATTCCACACACTAAGCTCTCTCCAATGACAAAAAATTAGAAAACTATATATAGATTTTTGGATCTGACGGCGTCACCTTATGGAGTGTGACGCCGTCACCTCGCCGCTTTTAGGGTTCCCGGATGACCATCTTGACGCCGTCCCTCTTTAGCTCTTCAAAAATCCATTCTGGCTTATCAAGGCTTGACGCCGTCTAACCATGAACGTGACGCCGTCCCCTTATGATTTAAGCCGTGACGCCCTCGATCAAGTTAAAGCGTGACGCCGTCAGAATTCACATGCTATTTTCACTGGCTTATCATGAGTAAATTTCACGTCCAACTTTTCTTGCCAAAGCATGACGCCGTCCCATGTTAATTGTGACGCCGTCAAGAGTAACTTTTAGCCGATTCTTGAGACTTTGCCGTTTTCTTCACTTTATGCTCCAAAAACGTCCAAAATGCCTCCTTTTCCAGATTTCTCCTCAAAAGTACCTAAAATGACAAAAGGAACGATTTAGGGCAATATTTGATCAAATAAATACGATTTAAGGCTTAAATGACCCCTTAAAAGCGGTACACTTTTCGCCTCATCAAATACCCTTACACTTGAGATTTGCTTGTCCTCAAGCAAATGCGCTTTTATTCTAATCAAAATACAAGTTAGGGGTCATTTAATGCTAACATAAAAGTAATTACAACAAATAATCGTTCCACTTCAATCATAATAAGCACGGAGATTACATACTAGCACCTCACAAGTAGTGTTTAGATACTCACATCTCTCAAGTGTCATCAAAATAAATCTCATAAATGAAAACGGAAAATATCTCTCACTACCTGTCATAGCAAATAGATTACCATAGGCTTGGGAAAGGATCGAAAACCTCCTCCACTAGGCGTAAGCACCTAAGATAAACTATCAAAGAGGGCTTTTAAATGGGTTATAACGTAAGGTGTAGGGAAAAGGAAAACACGGTTTTGTTGGATAAAGGATATTTTACTGGTGGCGAGTTAAAGATCTTGATCAATTACATGTACTATACAATGTTGCTAAGCCAAGACTAGACTCGATCTTAAGCTAGAAACGAAATAACAAAATAACAAAAATATAAAACAAACATAAAATAAAACGGGATGGTAGTCCGTATGTTTTTTCTATTTTTCTTTTTCTCATTTTTTTGTATTTTTCTTGATTTTTTCGATTTTTTTTTTTTTTTTTTTTTTGCATACACTTTTGCCCTACCATCCAAAATAATACATCATAGGGGCATTGCATTCCCCTTACACTTGAACTTTTACATAACTTTACAAATACTAATCTAATGACTCGAATTAAGATAATCGAAAAACTTGGAGTACTTTTAAAATATTTAGCACATATGGGGGTAATAAATGATGTTCTTCCCCATTACTCCATTATACTAGTACTTTACCCATGAGTCCCAATCGTCCCAAAACAATATGTACAAGGATATGACTCGACTTAGCAACCATGTAATCAACTAGATAATTAACTTGGGTTTAAACAAATGTTGTCACAATAATGCACTAAAAATGAGTGCATACAAGGTAGGCTAAGGCGATTTGGGTGTACATTTAAGTGGGGTGTAACAAATTCTTCCTTTAAGTAAAATGCTTAAAGGTCGAAACGAAAAGATAGGCTCTGAGGGGTGTACTAGGGGTATCGTGTACTAAAAATGAGTACAACGCAAAGGGTGTGGGAGAATTACTTGACTAATGTAGCCAACGTAATTATAACAAAATCACAGGTGTAAAACAATGGGTTAATCCTAATGCCTCTTATCATGTAGTAAATCTAACTACACGAATGTAGTCTCACTTGTGGCCTTGGAATGGTCCTAACGCAAGTTCTAGAATCTAAGTGCTACCGGTACACACATCATAGCATAAATGCTTTTCCTACCAATTCTAGGGGCGAACCTCACATATTTGGGGTGGAAAATTTTTTTAGTGGTACGGTTTTTTGTGCTAGTCATATAACTCCTATCCGTGAGACGCTCATTAAGATCAAAGTTTCACTCCTATATGTTATAAAAAATTTTAAATTTGGCACTAAAATTACCTTAACAAGTATTTCTCTCAGTTTTATTACACATCTACCATCAAACAAACAAAAATCAAGCATAATAGCATTCTCTAAAATCGTACTTTTACCCTCCCTTACACTTAAGATGAACATTGTCCACAATGTTCAAGTAACAAGATGTAAAAGTAAAAAGTAAAAGAATGAAATCAAATACTCCCCTGATTCGCTCGGTGGATAATGAAATTACACGGTTAAATCTTCCTCCAAAGAGAATGTTGAAACTCCATGACTAATGCATCGCCATAAGCTTGATTCCAAAAACATCTCCTTGTCCAAAATAACCTGTTAAACCTGAGAAAACAAACACGAAAACCTGCATAACATCGGCGGGAAAAATCTATATATAAGGATATAATGCTTGTGGAATGATAACTTTGCAGATTCCTGGAGATTATAAGTTGGAGATTTTAATAAAAACTTTTTAAAAACAAAACTTTCAAAAATTTCTGAAAATTAAATCTGACGCCGTCAGGTTATAACCCCTGACGCCGTCAGAAATGACCTGACAAAAATTTTCATTTTAAGTTTCCGGAAAATTTCTGGAAAAACCTTTACCTTACTTCCTGGAAATCCTGCAAAACATCATTATGACTCGATACAAGCATTTGACTCAAACAAATACGAATATGTATGCTAATTTATTATTATTATGATTCATGTTCATTTGTGTTCTAATAAACCGATTTAGATTTCCCTTACACTTATCTTTTGCAAAATACCTTTATATGTAGTTAAGACGAAGTTAAAAACAAAATAAAGCATTTTCACAAATTACTTTTGAACATGAATCAATACTAATAAAAATTAAACACACATACGGAGAATAAATAAAATCAAACAAGCAAACAAATAAACACACAAAGCAAATAAAATAAATAACGCTTGGGTTGCCTCCCAAGAAGCGCTTTTTTTTGTTCGAGTCATGAGCCTGACTCTACCCTTATTTAATGGATAAAGGGGAGGTTTTCCCTACACTTAGGATTAAGTGCGGGTGATAGTAGCGATACACACCAGCTCGGTAGTAGTATGCCACATGAGGAAAGAGTGGTGGATGAATTATATGCTCAAAGAGATGTGCTCCTTTCATCATAACCTTACCTAGTTCAATTTGGCCAATGGGTGAATTAAAGTTTTCTCCTAAAAAGGGATCATCTTCTATCAACTTCGAGAGATTCCTAGTTGGGAATCCATCTTGACCTAATAAACCCGGTTTAAACCCATAGTGTTTCTTGTGATCTATCATGAATGGGTGATGTAAGTATGTAAGGTCATGGTTCACTCCTATATTAGCTTCCTCACTACAAGGCTTAATGTCTACTACCTTAAACTTAAGATTACCCGGACTACATGGTTTGATGGGTGGATCGGGACCTAATTCAATTCCTAAGTTCACATTTAAGGATGGAAGATTAGGTAACGGTTTTGGTTGAGGCTCCGGTTCATCAAAACTAGGAACTTCTATAGAACTAAGAGTAAGGTTGTGATCACTAAAAGCATTCAAACCTATATCCTCTATTTGTGTTTGGTTCAAAGGTTCTACCTCTATTGGGGTTCCTATAGTCTCTTCTACTTCTTTCGGGTAAGTCACGGGCGGTGTATGTGCCTCAAATGATGGTAGGACTTGTGGGGTACTTGGTGGGCTTATGTTACTTACCTCATCATTCCTTGTGTCAAGATCACCTATATCCTCATCATGTGTTTTAGTAGGATCTAACCCTAACATTTTCCCAAGTATCTCAAGTGCTTCTCTAGGCATCTCAACTTCTATGTCCAAATCATAAGGATCATCCTCAATATTCTGACTGCTATATACAAATTGCCTAAAAGATTCATCATGTGTTTCTTGAGATTCAACGTCATCAATCATAAAACCTAGGTCTTTTTGATCAATGTGATCATGTTCGGCTAAATCCTCCATCACATCAAGGTCACCTATGTGTTTGTTTTGTACTATGGCATTACATGACAACCACTTAGGTATCTCAACACTAATGTATTCATCCCCAAACAAACTTGTTTCATGATCCAGGAAATTTATATTCAATTGACTTGTACTAACGTTTGTTGGGTTGTCTACCCTATAATAATATTGGGTACAATCTTCTATGGTATCCCATGCTTCTTCAGCACTTAATTCCCTAAAGTCCCCATTGGCAAAATCCTCAATGCGCATTTGGTCATATTGGCCAACACGATAGTAAAAGGTTCGGGTTAGGGATGCTAAAGCGAAACTATGATGAGGGAATTTTCGGAGTAAATTTCTAAAACGAGTCCATGCATCATATATGGGTTCATCTCGATATTGTTTGAAATTCGAGATGTCAATAGGGTAGAATGGCCTTTGTGGTTGGTGGTATGGTGGATTCGCGTACTCCATAATGGTGAACGGAAGAGTCAATGGAAATTACGAACAAACACACAAAGAAAAAGATAGACTAAAGAAAACCTAAAAATAAAAATAAAATCTTACTAGAAAGGAATCTAGTGAGTAGACCTAATAGAAATAACAATTCAACCTAAACAATAACTATTCCCCGGCAGCGGCGCCAAAAACTTGATTGCGGGGTTTTGCAACCTTACAACAGGTTTTACCTCTCGAGGGATCTCAAGAGGCTTACAACCCCACCAGGCAGTGTACCTGACCGATGTAGTATAGTATAGTGGTAAGTACGGGGGATTGATCGTTCTCCACAGGGAATAGTGTTCGTTAGGTGTGAAAGGCTACTCTAATTAGGTCTAAGGGTTGAGGAAGATTCTTTTTTGTATTTTTATAGTTTTTATGAAAGCAAGTAAAATCTCGGTTTTGATAGAGTGGGCGGAATTAGTTGCTAGTCAACTAACCCAAATTACTACGAATGCAAATAAAATAAAATAACTGAAATGAAAATGTGGTGAGAAACTTATGTGTAGAGAAATGTGTTTACTTAGATTTCCTTACTCCCTAACTATCTTTTACCGGTTAATTAGTGTGTATTAGTCGCGTGGATGACGGGTGTATTCCTTAATACCATTCGTGGGGTGGCGTACTTACTTCCCCAACTCTACAAGCTCCTACTTCACTCCTATGTCGAGCCGGCTAGGAAGCTCCTAACATGGGATCACTAGAATTCGCTTGTGCATTAAATACAACCATAAAAACCTTTAGTACGCATTTGGTTCATGTTTCTTAAGACGTTCAAGCAAGTTACCGAATAGGAAGTTAGCCAGTTTTCTTAAGCCTAACATAGATAAACAATCATCCAATACAACTAATAACACATTAACAACCAATAATCAATAGCTAGGTTTCATTAGATCTAAGCAAACACAAGATAAATTTAGCCTAACATGTTAAACAAAAGACAAGAATAAGATAGAATCAAACAACACATAGACATATTGAATGATTAATTGATAACTTATCTTTCAATGAAACATGGAAGATCTCAAGGCAAAAAGCCCTGAAAAAGTAGCTAAAATCGTCTTAGGGTTTTATCCCAAAATTCCACACACTAAGCTCTCTCCAATGACAAAAAATTAGAAAACTATATATAGATTTTTGGATCTGACGGCGTCACCTTATGGAGTGTGACGCCGTCACCTCGCCGCTTTTAGGGTTCCCGGATGACCATCTTGACGCCGTCCCTCTTTAGCTCTTCAAAAATCCATTCTGGCTTATCAAGGCTTGACGCCGTCTAACCATGAACGTGACGCCGTCCCCTTATGATTTAAGCCGTGACGCCCTCGATCAAGTTAAAGCGTGACGCCGTCAGAATTCACATGCTATTTTCACTGGCTTATCATGAGTAAATTTCACGTCCAACTTTTCTTGCCAAAGCATGACGCCGTCCCATGTTAATTGTGACGCCGTCAAGAGTAACTTTTAGCCGATTCTTGAGACTTTGCCGTTTTCTTCACTTTATGCTCCAAAAACGTCCAAAATGCCTCCTTTTCCAGATTTCTCCTCAAAAGTACCTAAAATGACAAAAGGAACGATTTAGGGCAATATTTGATCAAATAAATACGATTTAAGGCTTAAATGACCCCTTAAAAGCGGTACACTTTTCGCCTCATCATAAGGGTGTAACGAAACATTTTAACAAAGGTTTAAGAAACGAAAGGAATGGCTCTGAGTGTTTTTCTAGGGGTATCTTACTCTAAAAGTGAGAGTAACAAAAGGGTTTATACGGGAGTTAACTAACCAGTGTAGTTAGCTAATAACACATAACATATAAAGGCTATTTGGGTGTAATCCTAGAAATTTTACCAATTTAGACAAGTCATTCCAATTATATAAAATAATACTTATTATGGTGGTCTCGAATAGTATACAAGCCAAGTTCTAAAGTTTACAAGTCACCGGCACACTCATAGATTTGTGAATTTTGAAAAATCACAATTTTTGAAAATAACGTCATGTGTGCAGCTATGCAACTTAGATCTTAAACAAAAACATGCTAAAAAATTTTAAGTTTTGATATATTAAGCACATTTTAAGCATATTTTGAAAAGTTTAGGACAAGTAAGTGTTAAGTGTTCTAATTCTCCAATCCCCCCACTTAAGTTAAACAACGTCCTCGTTGTTTGTATAAAAGGTTAAAAACTGGAAAATAAAAGAATTAGAACAGAAAAACTCCCCTGAGATTTGCTCGGTATGATCCTCCATTTGTATAAGAGCAAAAATCATCTTTCTTGTGGATGAGAACGTTTAAGCTTCATAATCAATGTATCCACAGGAAATGCAGGAATCTATAATACCACCAAGGCTTTCAAACTTGCATAATACATTAGTAGTTAGGAAAAATAAAACTTAAAAATTAAAAATGAAAATCATCAGGTCAGTCGATGCGCCGTATCTTATGGAAGAAGATACGCCGTATCGAGCCTGGAATAAATACGGATCAGAATAGAAGATGCGCCGCATCCTTAACCAGGGATGCGCCGCATTAAAATAAACTGATAAAAAGTTTTAAAGTTAAAATATAAATATGCAGAAAAATAAAGATATGACCATTGCAGGAGATGCGTCGCATCTCAGGATTGAGATGCGCCGTATCCTCTGCGGCCTGACTGACTCGACACAAAAACAGAATAAAAATTTCTCCGGGTTGTCTCCCGGTCAGCATTTGTCTTTATTCCAGAGTCTTCAAGTTAGACTCACGTTCAGCTCTTCATTTAGTCCTTGTCACGGTCCATCCTTCTTCCTTCATCCGAAAGATGTTCCCGTATAGCTTTGCGACGTTTTCTTCCGTTCGGCTTAATCTTCTATAACTCTTGGTCTTTGTCGCAACATATTCCTCCTCTGGTCCCAAAGAGTATTTGATGATTTTAAATTTTTCAGAAATAATCATGGGTGGCTTATTATAGGGGATCCCAAGTAGTTGACACTTTCTTTTGGTAAATTCTTCCTCGTCTTTATCAACAAACTTAAAATAAGGATCCTTAATCAAATAGTCATCTAGTTCATCAATTAATGACTCATTGTTATCATCATCTTGAATTGCCTCCCACTCTCTTTCCAATTCCCATTGTAACCGTCGACTAAGCTTCGTGTAATCATCAAATTGTTCATGCACCCATTCCCAGAAAGTAGTATCCGATGTTCCCTTAAGTCCTTTCAAGTATTCAATTCTACCCTTTTCTTGCAAAGCCTCCGCTTTTTGTGGGCAGTCTTCAACATTATCGTACCACTCATAATCTTCAAAGGTTACATCGTTTCCAACCCGTTTCATCCCAATTATACTTCCCCCATTACAGGTTCCGTCACTCTTATAATCACAGGTCGGCCAAACACTACTCCCATCCTTGAAAACGAAAGGTGTACAGGTGTGATTAATGTGCTCAAATTCCCATGGTTTATCCCAAACCCATGGTATTTGGTCATTCCATTCGTAGTACCAGGTGTTTTTGAAATCATCATAAGTCTTGAATCCTGGTAGATCTCCAGTTAGCACATCATCGTCAACTTGAAGAAGGTAGTTAAATTCCTTGAATTGCTTGCACAAGGGTGTCTCATAATCGAACACATCAATGTCAATTCTGAATAATTCTTCAATGCCCTCATTGACTGTTGAATCATGAAGTGACGACCCATAGTCGCTCTCTACTTCTTCGTCTTCACCTCTCATCCAATATACCCATAACGCATCTTTAGTAGCTCGATCCATGCTCTTATGGTTATTGAACTTACTAGCCAACCACTCTGAAAAATCAACATTGTTAGGATCATGGTCAACGTCAAAGCAAGCTTTTCCCATCATTTTCCTCCTTATCTCCATGAACTCGTTAAATTGCTCCCTAAAACTCCGTGTCAACCATGAAGTCATAATCCTCTTGACTTCATTCGCAGGGGCAAATTTCGGACTACCATATTTAAGTTCAAGCCAATCATTGAGGGAGAGGTCCATCAATCTTACCAACCTGCCATGAAATAGTAACTCCGCCACAGCATAAATTCTTTCATCGTCCAGATAGTTCTCATTTAATCCCCAGTACTGTTCGGAATAAGGCATGTAAGAGATTTGGGTATTGCCTCCACCACAGCTTTTGTTGCTTGAGTCCATGTATGCAAGATAGAATTTCCCATCATCTTCTTCGATAGTAGTCCAAGTCAATCCTTTGGATTCAATGATAGGCCATAAGAGCAACAATTCATCTCCAGTGTACCTCACAAATACATCATAAGAGAATACCCCTTTGTCAATGTTGCATAAATGCATGAATTCCTTAAAAGCAGCTTCAAGAGGGGTCTCCCAAGAGAATAAATCCGTATCAATCTCGAGTACATTGAAGTTGACATTATCATAAACTTCCATGGATGAGTTTGAAAGCAAGAGTTCCATAGTAAGATATCCGTTCTTCGACATATCTTCCATAGCAAAATCTGTCATCACAAGTAAAATCATCAGTAGGATTTGTTCGCTATAAAAGAAATTAATGAATTCAGAAACGGATATAAGAATACAAATAGCTGATATCTGCAGACGATGCGCCGTATCCAAAAAGTTGGATACGCCGTATCTTATAATCGTTAAAATTAAATCAGACTTTATTCAGAAAATAGATACGCCGCTTAGGAATTAGAATGCGCCGTATCTGTTTTAATTATCAAAAATCGATATTTATTAAAATTAAATGCGTCGTATTAACAAAAGTTAATGCGCCGTATTTTCGTTACGTTTCAAAATATAAGATTTTTGATTCAGAAGATACGCCGTATCGACAGAAATCGATGCGTCGTATCTGTTTAATAATTCGAAAACTGTTTTTAATTAAAATAATAGATACGCCGTATCTACTAAAGCAGATGCGTCGTATCGCGTTAACGTTTAGAAAAATTTTTTGCTTAAAAACAGATACGCCGTATCTTGGGGAAAGATGCGTCGTATCGAATTAATTAAACGCGTTGTATTTTATAAAATTAAACGCAATACGCCGTATCTGAGAGATCAGATGCGCCGTATCGTTCGATTTAGCTCAGTACAACGATAGCAGAATACAAAAAATACGAAAAATAAAAACAAATAAAAACAAACGAAAATAAACACAAAGAAAACAAATAGCACACAAAAACAGAAAATATGCAAAATAATACAATGAATGCAATTTAATCTAATACACAACAGAATTAGCGGTTAGATAAAAAAAATTAAAAACCTAATTAAAGTACTAATCAAATTAACAGATAATAACAATTCACTCCCCGGCAACGGCGCCAAAAAACTTGATGCGTGCGATGTGTCGTTGCGGTTTAGCAGTATTAATGCCTACTCAAGTTTTAAATTTACATTTAGCCGACTTATCAATAACACACACACTTAACGAGCAGTGTACCCGGTCAGTATGAATATAATGGTAAGTAGAGTGTCGATCACTAAGAGTGGAACGTATTATCTCGTTATTCTAATCAGTATTTTAATAATCTAAGTTAGATATACAACCTAATCTAACGCAAGGGGGTTCAGCCTGAGAGACTGGCACGATTTGGTTGCAATTAAATAATAAACTAAACCAATAGGTACGAATCAGCGATAGGCATGCACGTACACAGATAAATACTCGAGACAATAAGAAGATCTATCCTTATGATTAAGTAGATTGTCACTTGTTTTATTGATAGTTTTATATGAAGTGTATATAGTTAACCCTTTCTCGTTGGCCCTATTCTTATCGGCGAGTAAACCCTTAATGATTACTTATGTCTAAAAGTTATTCCTAAGTGATCAATTTAGTAACAACCGTGGGAGCCACATTCTCTTCCGTAGTCAAATGCGTGGGCCACTAATAAACACAGAGGTTATCAATGCACTAATAAGTAGTAACCAAAGACATCAACATATAAACTTTAATTGATGGGAAAGCAGTTTTAAGGGAGTGCAACCTTTTCGTTGTCACATTACACAAGCCATCAATCCTGATGAATTAAAGTTTACTAACACAATAAAACAAAACTACTTAATGAATTAAACACATGCAGCACCTTCTTACAGTTCTTGTATCTTCGTTCGGGTGTGTCTTGTGCTGCCTATTCATCTGAATTCGGCCTTAGGTTTCTCTGGTCTTCGTACTTCGTATATAATATGTCCTCCTCGAAATTCGTCTGGTCTTGGGGTATTTATAGTTTCTGTCTTAGGGTAAGATGCGGCGTATCTAGTAAGTAGATGCGGCGCATTGACTTAACTTCGCGTGGGGTCCAAGATTAATATATTCAGGAATATTCGTACACCGCCAGAAGATGCGGCGTATCTTCATTCTTGGATGCGGCGCATGTCCTCTTGTATCTTGGATCGTATCTGGTGAAATCTTGATAGTGATGCGCCATATGTAATAAGTGAGATGCGGCGCATCTGGAGCAGATTTGTCTTGATCTTGTACATTTCAGTAGACTCTTAACTTCTTGCTTGTTTTGCTCCATAATTAGTCCAAAATCGCTAAGTTTCACCAAATGCTTGTTTTTACCTGAGAATTACAAAAGTAAACGATTAAGTATCAATCCTCATACATAATATAATAAAACAAGTCAAATTATTAGGATAAATGATAGTAATAAAATGTACTTATTTTAGTTCATCACTTACTCGGTGTAAGAGGGTAGCCAAGACCTAAAAGCCTTCCAGAAATAAGGATCCAAGGGCCGATCTTGAACCTTAGCTTTTTAGCACATACATTTTTTACTTAACTTTTACATTTATTATGACATATGCTTGTTCTGAAGTTTAAATAAAGCTTTGAACTAGTATTTTTCAAAATCGTATAGAAAAATGATTTTGTGTGTTCAAATGTTTGAAAAATAAGCACTAATTAAGTCAAATTAGTTATCTCCTGGGAGGAAAAGCCATAGATTACTTATATAAGCTCTAAAGAAAACCATTATTCTACGCTTAGCATTTTCATTTGCACATATCGTAAAACCTTAGTCTAATCGTTAAGGAAGCAGCCAGATCAATACTCTGGCAAAGTCAGGATTCCCTTTGTTCTAACCTAATCAAGACTAAACACTTCTTTTTTATTGCAATTTTCTTATCTAAAAACGAAAAAAATTTAAAATTTTGGCCAAAACGGGGTACTAGGGCACTAGAAGGTACATATGTGACAAAATTCGAGAGAATTCCCCCCCACACTTAGAATTGAATATTGCCCTCAATATTCAAAGTACCGGTTACTAAGCCGTTACTTAGAACGTAAAAAGGTAAGACTAATAGCCAAGTGTGTGAAAGAAATCTCTATTTTCACAAACAGGATTAAAAAGATATCCCTAGATAATCGTTAGCAAAAGGATAGGATATTGGGCGGCTGGATTGAAAACAGGCGCGGCAATCATCACAATCCAAGGGAAACCTGAAAATCAGAGCAAACAACACGAAAGATGCATAGCACAGTGGGATTCCTCCACACTTAGTGTCAGAAAAGAGAAAGAAGTCAGAAACATAGGCGTTTACCCATGCAATGCTAATGTTTTTGTTAACCGAGTCACTAGCTTGACTCGACCCCGAATTCATTGGTTCTTGGGGAAGCATGTGGAAAAGAAAATCTCAATCGGACTTTCATTCAATGTGTTTGGAAAAACATAAGAAAGTTCCACACCGATGAGATACCCACGGTATTTTAATAGTAGAAACTATAAGGGATGATACCGGGGTCAAAGATAGTGTCCTCATTCCCATAGGAGAAAAGGGAAAGAGAAATCACACCATATGTGATGAAGAGAAAAAATATCATGATGATTATCAGGAAGAACTCTTCATCATCAGAAGCAAATTTGTCTTCAACGGGAGGTAGGGTCGGATGATTTTATCAATAAGCACATTCTTATGATTACGTACACCTCCCACCAAACTAGAATCATCCTCAGGATCAAAAAGAAATGATCATGTTCCGGAGGAGATATAATACGAGAGAGTTCACTGGATAACTCCTCATGATAAAGATCATTCATATCAAAATGAAATGCATCATACTCGGGAAGAGAGATCTGAGAATGAGAAGTGGTACTGCCACTTCCCGCTTCTTCTGAATGATCGATATCAAAGCAAAAGGCTTCATAAGCCGGGAGAGAAAAATCAGAATGAGGAGTGGGATTGCCACTACTTTCTTCTTCGTCATCAAAGATAAAACTCTTATATTCGGGAATAAAATCCTCGAGCTCGAGCTCCAGAAGGATCTAACAGCTTATTTTTAACAACAACATCCTTCGGGGGGAAGGAAAATAATGGTTCATCAAATACCATTTTTTCTAATAACGGAGCATCTCCCCCCGGATCATAATCAGGCTCAACAATTTCCAGCGAAATTGGAGCATCAAACAAGAAAACCTCGAGCTCTTCCATACAGATATCACTTCCCTCAAGCGGAGGAGAAGGATGGGAAGATACGAAAATGACTGGTGCAGAATAAGGAGTGGGATTTTTAGAAGTTTCATCCACAGAATCAATAATTTCAACACGATAAACCGATTCCGGAGGTGGGACAAGTGGTGTGCTCTTAGAGCTAGCAATTTTCACCACTTCCGATGTGATCTCCGATTCTTGTTCATCATAGTCAAAAATACTCTTAACTTCTGTAGCACAACTTTCAAACCATTTGCTTGTACCAGGAGTAATTTTCATCGCTTTGAGCTCAGCACGTTTATCTGAAACACTCTTAACCGTGAATCTTGAAAGCATCGAATCACTTCTTCTGGAAGCAATTACAAAATCAGATTTTTGATTAACCGTAGCAATGTTGCATTTGGTGGTTAGAGGTTTAGAGTCTTGATTAATGTTAAACGTGACTTCTTCATTATCAACCCGAATGGTTAATTCTTCGGCATATACATCAATGTTAGCACGACTCGTTCTTAAGAAGGCTCTCCCCAGTATGAGTGGAACTCGAGGATCGGCATCAAAGTCTACCACAACGAAATCACTAGGAAAATGGAACTTTCCTACTTTCACATTGACATCCTCGGCTATTCCAAGTGGACGTTTTATAGTACGGTCCGCTAGCTCGAGTGTCATGCAAGTAGATATAAGCTCTGGAAGAGATAATTTCTCCCATACTGAGAGTGGCATAAGGTTAATGCTTACGCCAAGATCGGCCAAGGCTGAGCACTGAGCCATCCCAAAGAAATCACAAGGGATTAAAAACTTGCCGGGGTCTCCGAGCTTTTTGGGAAGCTTTTTGAGGAGCACCGCTGAGCATTGTTCGTTTAGTGGGGTCTTTGCCATCTCAGACAACTTATCCTTGTTGCTTAGCAAACTTTTGATTGTAGATGCAAATTTGGGCGTGAGAATGAGAGCATCTGCGAAGCCTATGTCAAAGTGCAAATCACTGAAGATTTTAAAGAATTTCTCCATCTGTTGATTCGTTTTGTCTTTAAGCTTCTGATCATTAAGCCTCGAAGGATATGGAATTGAAGGCTTAGGATTGGTCTTCGGAACATCGGGTTCCGGAATTTGAATTTGGATATTTTGAGGTTGGACGTGTGCGGTACTTTGTGGGCTTGAAAAATGCACCTTGTCCGTTGTTACCTCGGTATCTCGACTCACTTCCCTCGGTGGAGGGGGCATTGGAGTCGAGGGTCCATTATGCGTCTTACCACTACGAGTGGTGACGGCTTTCAACTCAGCATTAGGATTAGTAACGGTATTGCTCGGAAGTCGTCCGGAAGATGAAGAATTTTGTCCGTAAGATGAAGAAGATTGGTTCATGTTCATGTTCATGAAACTGCCCATCATATTCTTCAACTCATTTGTTTGACGAGACATCGTAGTATCAATTTTCTTCCTCAACTCGACTTTCATATTATTGATTTGAGTCTGCATCGAACGCATGCTGGACTCAGTAATTTTCATGAAATCATTAGTCAAAGGAGTTTGATGAGGTTGTTGATAAACATGTTGATTCGGAGCTTGATAAGGCTGGTTGAAATTGTTACGGTTTTGGTTGAAATTCTGAGAATTGTTGAAATTTTGTCCTTGATTTTGAACAAAGCGATTTTGATTATTTTGATTTGGCACGGGTGGAAAACCAGGTGGTACCATAGCATTTGGTGCTCGGTAATGAGTTTCAGCATGCGGTCGGTTTTGATTGTAGTTTACTGCAGCTACGGGAGCTTGGTAAACAGAAGCATCGGTTGCTTGACAATCGTAATACGCATGCGGGCCACCACAAGTTTCACACACTTTGTTTATGGCTTTGATTTGTTCTGGTTTATGACAATCATGTAACGAATTGCGTCCGTTAGAGCGGTTAACTCTGATGAGTTACCGGATGAAGAAGCAGGAGTGATAGGAACATTCACTTTGTTTCGAGAAATAGGAACTTTTGATTTATTTTCACAAATTTCAATCACATCTTTAGGTCGACGATTCAAGATATTGCCACCGGCGGCAGCGTTAAGAGAATCTTGATCGTTTCCATTCAACCCATTATAAAACGTATTGATCTGTTGTAACTCCGTGAAATCATGATGCGGGCATTTTCTTAGGAGATCTTTAAATCGGTCCCATGCCTCTCCGAAGTTTTCATCGAAACCTTGACGAAATCCAGAAATTTCATTTTTCAGATTAGTCGTCTTTGAAGGAGGAAAGAAATAATTGACAAATTTTTGTACCAGATCTTCCCAAGTTTCAATGGATCGAGGGGGTTCTTTTTCCAGCCAAATCCGGGCTACCCCTTCGAGTGAAAACGGAAATAGCATTAATTTGACAACTTTTTGCGGCACATCCTTGTAATTGATGGTTGAGGTCAACTTGTTGAACCAACGGATGTGTGCATACAGATCTTCTCGTTCAAACCCGTGGAATTGGTTTGTAGACACGAGTTGAATCAAATGCGTTTTCAATTCAAAATGATCAGAATCGATTGGTGGTAAAACGATGGCATCTCCGTAACCCTCGGGGGGTGCTTGGAGCATCTCCGCCATTGTTCGATCGTCTGCCATATTATTAATGGGAACGGTACGAATCTCGGGTTCGACTATTCGGGCAGCACGTCTACGATTACATCTTCTCGGAATATCTACGAGTTCACGTAAAGGACTTGTCGACGTAGAAGAACGAGTGCGCATGCACTAAATAAAATAATTCAATTAAAACAAGATCGAAGCAAACACAAGGAACTTAAACCTTAAATCAACAAGCGTACGGTAGCTCTCTAAAAGATAAACGCACAGAGTGGCGGAGGAGCAAAGGTGGGCAATAAATGCTCCTTAAAAACCCGCTCCTTTCGGTTCGACAATTTAATGTCAAACCTCCTGAAACCTCCGTTATAGTTTGTTTATCAATCAAAGGTGAGCCGAATTCGCAAACGACACAAAGACAAGTTTTAATCTTTTGTTTGGGAACTTATTATGATAATACTCCAAGTTGAGGAATATTATATTGATTTTGCTTTTATCTTTTATTTAACAATAAAACGGAAAATATTTTTGGGTTTTTATTTTTATATGATAATATATATAGAAAAGAAAAGAAAAATATTTTTGTATTTTATATGTTTTATGAAAGTGGAAACTTCTGAAAGAAGGATCTCAAGTCACTAATCGTTTAAACCTTAAACAATATTGTCGCAACACAACCTCCCCGGCAGCGGCGCCAAAATTTGATCCGTGCTAAAGTACGTAGATAAATAATATCAGACGGATACACGTGAATAAAGACAAATCACCCCTTTAGGAAAAAGGCTAACTTGTAAAAACTCACGTTTGTGATATGTGTGATACCAGGTAAGTGATTACCCGGGTCGTGTCCCAACGAGGTGTGAATGGACAACCGTTTGAGGTTTGGAATTAGAGTGACTGTTGATTGGGATGTGAAATTTTGCTTGTATTTTTATTTTAATTCTAATTAAATAATGAGAAACAAATTCTCAAAATAAAATTAAGATTTAAAGCAGATTATATTAAAAATGCGCTACGGGAATTATTAAAACGGGCTAAAAACTAAGATATATGGAAATCTAATCTTACAAGTGCAAAATTATTTTTCTTAAGTCCTAAATAATAAAAGAAAATTTTAGAAAAAAGATTTATATTTTTCTGATTTTTTAATTAATTATTATGAATTAAAAACTAAACGTAAAAGAAAAATTAATTAAAAATACTAAATAAACTTGGAAAATTATGAAAAATTCCAGGAATTTACTTAATGATAATTAGAACCTATGAAAAATAAAAGTGGGCTAACTGCTTTTCTAAATAAGCAGTTAATAAGCAAACTGTGGAAATAAGCTTTAAAAAGGAAAAGTGGTTAAATAAAAGGGTGTGTATGGTTTTACTGAAATAAGTCCCTAGGGCAGTTGGTGTTGGTGTTGCTTTGTGATGTGAATGACCAGGGTTCGAGTCCCTTGGTTCTCTTTTTTGCTTTTTTATTTTATTTTTGATATTTTATGGTTGAAACTTAATAAGCACAATATGATAAGCAAATTTTACAACTAACACTTTTTATGAAAACCTCAAATAAGCTCAGAATGAGCTAAAGTTTTGCTGATCAGTTGCTAAAAAAAACAAAGCCCAAGGCTTTTTGATAAAAGGCTGAAAAGTGTTGGATCGTATACACCTTGATAGATCTTATGAGCCGGTTAAGATCAATAGAATGTTTATGTAAACACAAACAAATTAATAGAAACTCTGACAATAAGATTAATGTTTACGCGGAATATAAACACTAAAATTGAAAGAAGAATTACTAATAAACTCTTGATCCTCTATGGATCTTTTATTAATCACTAATAATGTTTTTCTTGAAGTGTTACAATCATCAAGGCCGTATGTTTCTTATATAGACAAGAAACCCTAATACAGCCCATTACTAAGAAGATATGCCATATCACTTCCTAATATAACTCATGCATATCCTCACCATCTAATAATACGGAAACAAAATAAACACTACAAGACTTAACGATTACACTACAAGACCTAACATTTACACTACAAGACTTAATAATAACTACCAGACCTAACTTTTACATTACAAGACCTAACTCAACCAGACTTAATATCAACACTACAAGACCTAAGTCTGTCTTCACTTGTACCATATGATAATTCCCAACAATCCTCCCCTAACTTGATCTTCATGTACATGAACTTCAAGTTCTTCTGATTAAGCCTTCTGAGGATTGAATCTTGAACACTTTGAACTGTATTTAGGTCTTGATCCCTTTTAGCAGCTTGAATCTTGATAAGCTCTTCTGATATGGTCTTTGCAGCAACATTGACTATATGTACATCAAATTCATTTAAGTTTCATACTATTCTCATCACTTCCAAATGTGTTACCATCTGTGAGAGGTGAATCATTGAAAATGTAATGGATTTGATGTCTCTTTACCAATAGCCATCACTACTGGAGTAGCCAAATGTTTTGGTGTTTAAGACCATGGTACATTGATAACCATATGATTTTAAGTAAATCATCAACTATAAACGGATTTGAGTTGTCTTTACCTGTAGCCGTTTGCTCAAGACTAGCCAATTCTTAGGTTGAAGATAACCTTTGGTGAATTGAATACCAAATATGGTTTTCCACTGCCTTTACCACAAGCCATATACATGTGGGCTAGCCAATTCTTTGGAAACCCCAAAAGGAGTAAAATCCATGGTGAATTGAAAACCATTCAACTCTCAGAAATTAATCATCGGTGAGGTGAGTACCCTATAGTTTTGAGCAAACTATTACAGCTTCAAACGGATTTGAGAATCACACCAGAGCCGTACCCTCATGGTGAGCCAACTTTTTCTTGTCTATGAGACATGGTAAGTTGAATACCATTTGATGTGTTTGGTGCAAAAGCCAACACTGTACCTGCAAGAGTGATACTCAAAACAAACTAGTTAGCACAAAATAATAATTTTTTTTTTTTTTTTTTTTTTTTTTTTTTTTTTTTTACTAAGAAGAAAATAAAATAAACATAAATGGTGTTACCAGCAGCAATGAATGCAGCAGCAGAATCAACTTTTGTAGCAGCATATCAGTAACCCATACCATCAGCAACAAATAATATCCAAGACCAGCAGTATTACTAATTAGTGTAGCAGCACGATATCATTTAATAACCACTGACCATGTGTTGTCCAATCAGATCGAGCAATAAAACCTTGAATATTCAACACAATATTCAACCAATATGCCACATCAGCCAATTAAATCAATTGAATACTGTCCATGATGACAGCACAAGACGCCAACTCCAACATATTAATTCATAACTCACAATTTGATGAATAATACCATGATCATACGTATCAGCCCCCACATGTTATCAAAAGTGATTACTGTTGTTGAGTCAGAGGGACCCAACTGCCATTTATTTGACCAAAAACCACAAGCTACATCCATAATAAATTCAATGACCAAACAGATGCAATCTCATAAGAACAATAATATACAACAATAATAAGCCTCCCCTTAGGCTTATACCTCCCCTCAAACACAGCAATGATGAGATCCACCATTTCTGTTGGATCCCTTTCTCAAACAATGACCATTGTGTCGCCAAGACCAACCTCCTGTGTACTGAACATTATGATCCCATCTTTGCCCCCCTACGTACATTGGGTCATAATAACCAAACCTATAATCATTTTGAAAGAAAGTACTTGTAGGTCTGTTAAATGGTCGAGCAGCATTGCTTTTCCAACTAGTAGAAACTGGTATACCAGCAGGAACAGCTGCTGGTCTAAAAGGCCTACCAGCAGGAAATGCATTTGCTCTAGGGACAAATGGGGGAATATTCTCTACATTTCTCCATACTGATCTAGGTTTTCGTTGTTCAGCACACACACCCATTTTACTCTCATAATAATTAAAATCCTTAATGAGATGAGAGTAACTACCACAAACAAAACATGATTTCTTTTTAATCTTTTTGTTCTTTCCATGTCTTGTTTTATTACACACAAAAGTCTCACTACCAGTACTTGAAGGTGAACTGATTTTAACAAAATTAAGTGAACTATTTTCAGAATGAACTGTTTTAGAAATGGATTCATCATCAGTCACTTTTGTGGGTATGTCACTAGGCCTGGGTGTGGCAGACTTATCACTTGAATCACATGTGATATAGTCATCAGACTTGGTTTGAGAGGATTTGTCACTATTAGAACAAGAGACAAAGTCTTTAGTTTCACAGTCTGAAGTAGGCAAGTCAATGGACTTTTTGCCATAGGACATATGTGATTCATCTAAGTCTATGTCAAGGTCTGAGTGAAAAGGGACAGGTTTAAACACTCCTCTTATAGGAGGAGGAACAACATTCATTCCTCCTTCTTTGACAAACTTAACAGGAATTTGATAGTCTACAGGTTCAGGGTCAAAAACACTATACTCATTAGGGTCATAAACTTGATCTGGCCCTATATAGTCCCCAAACCCTAAACCAAGTTTAGTTTTTATTGACATAGAACTATCAATTAACTTGTTTAGGTTTTTAGATGTTTCTTTCCATTTATCAAACCTAGCCAAGGTATTGTCAAGCTTAGTCTATAATTCCTGTTTTTCTAAAACCATCTTAGCATTTTTAGACTCAGAATATTTAAGCTCATCAGTAGAAATTTGTAAATCTCTTTCCAAAACCCTAATTTTCTCTTCATATGCTAGCTGATTTGCTTCGTGCCAGGCTTTTTGTTTTTCCAAAGTTTTAAGAGCATTTTTATAAGCTTTAACTTCAACAAACAGTTTATTATACTCAGGCTCTATTTCATCATATTCTTTCTTAAGTAGAGCATATAAATCATGACAACCAAAAAGACACTTTTGTACCTGAGATGGGAAACCCATCAAGCCAGATTCCTCAGTCGCAGAGATCTTGACCTCCTGGAACTCCTGCTTGAGCATAGACTTTATCATCTTCTTGGACTTATCATTCCCTCTAAACTTAGCTTTTACAGCAAGCCAGATTTCTCTAGCATCATGCAGGTGATGAAAGTCACCCATGTGATCTTCTCCGAGAGCCCGAAGCAAAAGAGCTCTTGCCTTCTTCTCCCTTTGTACAACAACATGCTCCTCAGCTGATTCAGGAGGAAGTATGATGATGTTCCCCTTTTGATCTTTACCAATCCTCTTCTTGCTGTTCCCATTAAGGATAACATCCCACAGGTTATGATCCCTGTTGGAGATCCATTGTTCCACCTTCATAGCCCATTTCTCATATTCATCTATTTTGGATGAGGTCATTTTATTTCGGTTTAAGAGAATGGTATGAAATAGGTTTTTCACTTCGACACTAATAGCAGCGAGCAGCAGAGAAATTAATCACAGACCAAAATTAATTCACCACTTGTTCTGATGTAACCCAAATGACCAATAATCTTCGAACAGTAACGTTGACCAAGATTAAAAAATCAGCAACAGCTCACTATGATTTGATTGACCAATTAATTATAGTGCGAGAAGAATTATCACATCACACCACTTGTGCACTTGACGACAAATCGAACAAAACACCAAATAATAAAGAGCCCAATCAATTCTCTTCCACCGACCACTTCAATTTAAGCAGTACGAGGATAATTAATTGTTCACAGACCAATTAATTCGTTTGAACAAAAACGTAAGCGACAAACGAATTTAGCAACCCCACACGTTTCAATTCCCAATTAACAATATTTAAAGAACCAACACTTGTCGCCGGATTCAACCAAATAACCAGATCGATAACCCTAAAAAAAAACAATTTTTATTGAATAAAAAATATTACCGATCACAGTACTTCTTCAGATCTGCTTCCTATCGAACTGCTCTTCTTTCACAGAGTCTCTAACCCTCTCTGATACCACTTGTTGGATCGTATACACCTTGATAGATCTTATGAGCCGGTTAAGATCAATAGAATGTTTATGTAAACACAAACAAACTAATAGAAACTCTGACAATAAGATTAATGTTTACGCGGAATATAAACACTAAAATTGAAAGAAGAATTACTAAAAACTCTTGATCCTCTATGGATCTTTTATTAATCACTAATAATGTTTTTCTTGAAGTGTTACAATCATCAAGGCCGTATGTTTCTTATATAGACAAGAAACCCTAATACAGCCCATTACTAAGAATATATGCCATATCACTTCCTAATATGACTCATGCATATCCTCTCCATCTTATAATACGGAAACAAAATAATAACTACAAGACTTAATGATTACACTACAAGACCTAACATTTACACTGCAAAACTTAATAATAACTACCAGACCTAACTTTTACATTACAAGACCTAACTCAACCAGACTTAATATCAACACTACAAGACCTAAGTCTGTCTTCACGTGTACCATGTGATAATTCCCAACAAAAAGCTATGAATTAAGCTAAGGCAAAGTGCAATAAGCTGAACAACCAACAATTATCTAATAGGAACACTGAATGAGCCACAAAAAGAGAGAAATAAGCACAATACAAGCTCCAAATAAGCACAAAGTCTGCTGTTTACACTATGGTGCAGGGCAAAGGATGGTCTGTGGAGTTTTTTAAGCTAGCTAAAAGCTATCAAAACCTATAAGCTATGGCCTAAAAAGTAAAACAGATTAAGCTTATACTATGAACTTAATATAAACCAAAAATCAGAACTTAATGACTTAATATTGGCTTATAAATAAGCTGATAAAAAGAGGGTGTAACTAGGGTCTACTGATATGCTAGATGGTGCAGGGGAGATCAAGGTGTGTGCAGAGGGCACAAACCAAAGGGAGACTTAACTAGGCTTAGTATATCAACTGAATGGATTCAAAGGAACTCAGAAAAGCCAAGGATAAGGTCCTAATGAGCTTATAGCTTATAATGGCTTAATTGATCAGTTGAGTTTCTAGATTTTGCACAATCCACTCAAATCTATAAAAACTATTAAATTAACTCTAAATTACTTGAAAACAACTTATGTAGACTATTTTAAGCAAGATCAAAGCTGAGCTTATGGCAAATGTACAGTGGAACACCAAAATTACCCATCTTGACCCATAGAACCAAACATCCCTTTTACTAGGGTCTGTTTTGCTTTTTCAGTTGAACAGACAAAAAGAAACTAGAATTTAGGTAAATTAAGATTATTCTAGGTTAATTAAGCACTAAAAAGTATTTTTCTAACAGAATTAAGCACTGAGATAAGCTATAACTTATTTAAGCTTTTTATGGCCTTCTTAAAGATTTTTAAGAAAAATGAAACATATGCTAGTTCAAACTATTAAAACAGATAATAAGAACTTATAAACTACCAATGAGCAGAAAATTAAAGAAATAAGCTATAATAAGCTATAGAACAGTAACTTTAAGAAAACAATAAAAAATTATGAAAATTGCTTACAACTGATATGCTATCAAACAATGGAACTTATGATCAGGACACACCTAGCTTGTCAAAAACAAGCTAGAAACCACATTTCAGCCTTCCTTAATAGCTTATTTCACCAGAACTGCTTATTTGGTCCGAGTTTGACTTTTGTTGACTTTCTTCATCTTTTGAATTTAGAACAGCCTGTAACTAATATAAGCTTACAAAAAGCTATTATAAGCTTGTATAAGCTTATGGCAAGGGTAAGGAGTGTTTATGATTGTTTCTTAATAGGTCTTGAGCTTAACTTGAATTAACATACAACTTGAAATTTAGCATAACTGACAATGAGTATAAGATTACTTGAAATTAGAATAATATGACTGAATTTGACTTGAATTAACAACTGGAAGCTTGAAATTACAAAATTACAATGACTGAATATGAAATACGATTACTGCTAAATTAACTACTACTTTTAATAGGCTACATTGGCTCTTATTTATACTAAAACTAAAGTGGGATAAGTCCTATCTTCATCTCTGATCATTTCTGCACCATTGGATAAGCTTGAATCAATCTTAGCCTTTGGACTTCAGTTTTGGCGGGAAAAGGGTGTGAGTGGGATTTTCATCATGGCCTGGTAACTTGTGATGGGGAAGAAGCAATTAATGCTTCTTGGCTTGTTAGGTGAAGTGGGATAGGAGGAGGGGGTGGATGTGTCAGGGATAAGGCGGTGGATGGTGGTGGTTTCTGGTATGGTTTAGGCGGCAATGGTATTGAAAGGGTGGGTTTGACTTTGAGTCAAACCTGGTATTAGCTAAGGGTGGGTTGGATCGGGTTTATTTTATGATTGGGCTTTGGTTTATTTGTTGGGCTGGGAAATTTGTGTGGGCTAGGTTAAGTTTGTAGCTGGGTTTTGTTTTAGGATTGGATTGGGTTTATTTTTAGGATTGAAATAGATTTAGGTTTAAATTTTGAGGGACCAAAGTTGTAACATTCTGAAAATCCAAGGACTAAAGCTGCCAAAAATCAAAACTATTTCCAGGGACCATTTGTGTCATTTTGGTATTTTTGGGGTTGAATTTGACTTTGTATTTGACTTTTGTCTTCACTTGATAAATGTACAATTGTTGTCGAGTCGATCCAAAAATATTCGTTTTCATTCCGTTTTCAATCTTTCAGTACCTGAAACACATAAAACACAAACCAAGGATATCTGCAGTATAATTCAGTGTTTTAGGTCATTTTTGTGTCTATTATTGGTATAAAATGATGAGTATTTACACACTCATCACTCCCATATCTGCGAAGCGTCTCTGAAACTCTTGGCACATCCTCATCTGAGTAGCTAACATGGCTTCTAAGACGGAAATCTTCTGATCCAGGTTCCTTGCCGTGTCTCTAGCTAACCATAGGGTCCTTTCAACGCCTTCTATCCTACCATGTACCTGAGTATGGTCTCTACTCAAATAGCAGACTCTGGAATCCAAGTTTCTAAGCTCATAGTTATAAGTATCCTTCACTTTATCAACCTTCATCTCTAAGTCAAACACTTCTCACCTCTCAGCATCAGCTCTTTTAAACAAAGTGTCAAGGTTTCGATTATACCATTCGAAACAGTTTGGTTGTAACCTTTCCAGCTGATCAATGTGGGCGTCTAGTGTGTTGGCTTGTTGATGAAGAAGGGTCCATATCGAATCACGAGTACTTATAGTATCGTCAGGGGGATTAAGTGAAGATACGTCATCTGGGATGTCTGGCATTTGGGAGTCTGGAATGTCAGATAGTGGAGAGTTTGGCTCAACGTCCTTCCAATTTATCTCTTGGTGTGTTCCCCTCGAACTCTGCCCAATTTCGAATGTAGCCGGACAACGAATAAATCCATCATCTGAATAAGACTCAGTAGCTCTCCTAGGTGGAGATGAGTGGGTCGGTGATGAGGTTTTTAGAGTAAGTTCTATATTAGGTTGCGATTTCGATACTTGTACATAGGGGTCTTCAGCATCTGGAGTGATCTGAAGGGTAGGTGAGGTGCGAGTAACACGGAGAATAGTTTCAGTGGTATCAAATGATTTGGAAGACATGTTCTGTGACAAAGATAGTATACGTGTATAAGTATATAGAAGATACCTATAGTCATTAGTGTAAGACTAGAAAGTATTAGCTATAATATAAGTACATATGTATATGTATACAGTTAACACGAAAGTATGTGTTCATCAAAGTAGCACGTAAGTATATGCTAAGCAGTAACACGAAGTATGTGTCCTAAAAGTAGCACGCAGTATATGCTAGGTATTTAACACGAAGCATGTGTTTATCAAAGTAGCACGTAGTATGTGCCAGGCATTAACACGAAGTATGTGTTATCAAAGTCATTAACACGAAGTATGTGTTCTCAAAGTAGCACGCAGTATGTGCTAAACTTGCTAAAACAAATAAGTAGAGTAGCAAGTAAGGCAGGCTAGCACTGGCGGTCAACGGGCGAGCTTTTGTAAAAAGCGGTTATAGTCTAGGTTTTATGTGTACCTAGTTCTCTATAACCTTAGCTCTGATGCCAATCTGTAACACCCCCAAATCTGGTTGCAACGGAATTAACATCTGGGGTGTTACGTAATTGGATCGTAACATAAGTAATAGAGAACGAATTTATCAAATCCGTTTTAAAAAACTTTATTAAATAAAACATCAGTTTTACATAATTTAAATGTGGATAACAAGGCCCATTATTGTTATTAGTTGTCCCATAGTACAAAAACCTTGGTCATGAGTGCTATGTGTGCACTCTAAAAGTGTGCCTATGCCCCTGCCACGCCCTGCCTTGCATCATCATATATCAACAATTAAATACCTGACAAAAACATGCTAAAAAGTCAGCTAAAAGCTGGTGAGTTCATAGGTTTACATAAATCAGTAAAGTTGGACTATAAGTTTCTGAGTCAACATTTCAAAGCGCGAAATGTTACTAAAGTGCTATTACTCTGCTCTAAGTCTCATGCTACCGAAGCTATGACAGTTGCATGCAAAGTGCGCATGTAAAATACAGCCCGAGAAGTGATCTATCTCTAGTCACTTGTAATTCGACATGGTATACATCCGTTTGTCCTATCTGGACTGTTGTATCCTCAACACGGATGGAGGTGTCACCCTCAATAGATCTATTTATATATTTGTGCATTCTTAATTTTTACCTACGACATAATAATTTATAGTAGTATCCATATGTTGTTGTTACGGTCAGCATACCCTTAATTTTACGTATACTGGGAAGCAATTAGTGAGTTCATATGAACTCGAGCTCAGCGAGTCCGCGTACTTTGTCTAAGCTACCTAGAACCTAACTGGATACCTTGATTAGTCTTCATGATGCAAGATCATGGAATATTTGATCTTGACTTTAGAGCTTAAATTGCTAAAAAGTAAGAAAACCTATAACTAAACAAGCAATATTCGACCCAATTTAGAAGTCAATATACATTCTGCTATAGCAAACATGAGTCGAGTTTGGATTGAATCACTAGATCATAGTGTGACGTTTCAGCCATAAGATTTTACATATAACCTCATTTCATTCAAAACACAGTTTTTTGCAACTTTCATCACATGGAACTCTCGCATATACTTTAAAAACATTTACATGAAATACTAATCTTCTAATGTTAAAATACATTAATTCCATGCATAATCTATTATATCTAAAGATTCAATGGCTTAATTTATTGTGGAAGAGTGATTGTGCATAGAGGGTTGTATGGTACAAGGTAGTTCAAGCAATATGTAGAGTATATGCATATACACGTATAAGTAAAAGAGTATTGAATGCAATTACATCAAATAGGTTATTGTGGAATGGTAAAGGACTCTAATTTTGTAACCTCCCCAAAGAATACAAATGGACCTATAATTACAACTATGGTAAATGTAGGCTGCATAAATGATGCGTGCACCCATTGGCTGTCCACAAATTGTAATCATAAATTCGACTCACTGTCCAGAAATTGTAATATTCATGGCTGCAGAAGTTGGAATTGAGAAGTCTGAATTGTTCCTGGACGATCTCCAGCTAGATGTCACTGGACCGATTGTGGTTATGTTGTGTAGGATGTGGGATGTGAATGCTGTTACTGGCCGGTACTTGAGCACTGATTTTTTGGTGTCTGATGCAAATGTATATTCATCCTTCTCTTACAAGAATCTGTGTAATACAAATATAGGGAAAAGTAAATAAGAATCTATAGCCATTTTAACCCGTTTGTTTCGCAGGGTGGTGTAATTCATTGTACTGCCAAGGGGACTGTGGCTCATAATTTCTTGAGGTTAAAAGAAGGGAGTGTGTATTCTATTAAAAATTTTATCATCATGCAAAACAGGGAGGACTTTCGTATTAGGAAGGACGATACCTTTATGCTTCAATTTGATGGATCGACAATGATAAGGAAAGCTGTTGTAAAGCAACAAGGATTTGTTAGGTATCCTTTACAACTGGTGGATTTAGAGCAGATTGTAACTACACACAACAAGTATCTCATTTGTAATTTCCTGTTTAGTTATGTACGTTTAAAAAAAATTTTCTGAAAATAATGTTGCTAACCTGGCATAAAATATGTTGGCTATTAGATGTTGTAGGATATGTAACAAATATTGGGAGGATGAACTACACGAAAACAGGCTCAAAAAACCTTGATTTTTACCTGGCCAATCAAAGGTTGGTATATTTATGTTTTCAAACGATGTTGTAAAATTGATTTCTTTTTTAAGAAATATCTATCAAGTAACTTACCGTTTATTGTAATCTTTTTTGTTGTGCATCAAGGGAGCAATCAATACGGGTGACTCTATGGGGAGGCCTTGGTGATATACTGATTGACAAGAAAGCAAAATATTCAGGTCTGCTTCCTGTTGTGGTGACCTGCACATCTGCAAAACACTATAACAGTGAGTTGGGCTTAACTAACTAGGTTATTCCTGTTACGCAACTTTCACATTCTAATTTAAGTTATAATGTTACCTTCCAGATAAGTTATATTTATCCAGTAGTTCGTCTACCATGATACTTGATGATGTTGAGATGCCTGCTATTAAAGAGTTGAGATCAGGGAACAGGTCTGAATATGTATCAATTTAATGTTTATTATTGAAAAGTTCCAATATTCCATATGTTTTACCAAATTGTTTACCTGTTTGATAGCAGTGTTGAAGCTTCAAGAGTAGCATCCCGTGCAGATAACTCTGAACCAAGGGAAGGGACGATTGAGAATTTCCTCATATGGTCTCGCAATCGAAAAAATGATGTATGTATTCTTTTGTGGCTGCCGTGCCTTTAGACTCATTCCTCTGCCTAATATTGCCATACCTTATTCCTACACAGTCAGCAACTTTCATTTGTAAGGCCCAGATCGAAAATGTGCGGACTAGGAAGGGATGGAATTATCCATCATGTGGAGCTGAAAAATGTAAAAAAGGTATTACCAGAAAGGAGGGGCGGTTCTGGTGTGATGCGTGTGACAGGCCAGTAGAATACCCAGTATTAAGGTAATGTTATTTTTGTTACTAATAGTGCGTACATTTTCATTCAATATATAACATGACTAACCTTGATACATGCTGTCTGCAACAAACCCTATCAGGTATCGCCTAGAGCTTGGTATATCGGATGATACTGAACAGACTGTGGTAGTTCTTTTTTATGACCCTGCAATTGAATTGGTGAAGTTCCCAGCTGCAGCAATAGTGGGCGATGATGATGAGGTATATTTATAAATTTCCTGTTCATTACCAATCTCCATTACTCACACGTTACCATACAGGGTTTGGAAGACAACGAAAACTTGCCATCTGCTATAACCAACCTCATCGGCACAACACACGTGTTTGAAATCAAAACTCATACCTATTATGAGTATGGAAGCTTTGAGAGTTTTACCTGCTGGACGGTAGACCCGCGCCAACCAACGGTGGAAAGCGGTAGCTCAAGCACTGTTGATGATGGATCTGTCGCTGGAGGGTCATCATCCAATCCACATCCCAAAGATCCATCAGTTGCTACACCAGCCAAGCCTACGGAGGATAAGAAAAAAAAGAAGTACGCAAGTCAAATAATATTTACCTCCCAAAAAAAAAACAAGTAAGTTAACATGACCATCATGATTCAATTGTTTGTAGGTTAGACATCGAAGATTCGGATACTGAAACTGAAGTGATTCCTGCTGATGATGTCCAAGGAGAAGCTAATGCCCCACCTGCCAATAAGAAGCCAAAACGGTGAGCACATGTTACACACACCCTTTCTTCACCAATTATCTTACATTTGTCCATGTATTAACATGGTTTCCTTTCTATATTTAATTTTCAGGTTTGTGGTAACAGATTCAGAATGAGTTTCCACAGGGTGCATACCAAGATGTCTTTTTAAAATAGACACTTAGAACATGAATAATATGTTTCATTATAACTTCATTGGGGATTATTTGTTATTGTTCTTTCAACGATATAACCCCACAAACTGATTCATAGGACTATGTCTTATTTTTCTTTTATGATTGATGATTTATTGCCCCTACCCAATATGGAACGGGTGTTTCTTTTGTGTTAATATTTGATTGCAGGTACATTGAAGTGGATCTACTATGTCTGAGACAGTTGTTGCACCTGATCAAATGCATGCGATAAGGGATCTTTCTTTTTTTTTTTAAACAAATTTTAAAGGCAAATGTTCTATATTAAAGATTGTCTGTATGTGGTTTAAATAATATGTTATCTATAATATACAAGATTGTTCTGTTTTTCATATTCAATAACCCAATGTATGAGATATGTATACTATTTTTATAATTTATAAGGAATGAAATCCTATATTCTATACTTTTGTACATGCGGTTTTTTAATCAATAGTTTCATTGTCTTACGCAACTCTGAGAAATGCAAACCAACCTATTTAAAACCTTACCATGTTGTGTACACAACGTTCCTCCTTTGATGTCTTTAAAATTTGTTGTTCATGAGACGTTGATGTGAATATGTATCTGTTACAGTAAAAAAAAAAAAAACTGCCATCATTTTATATCAATCAAATATGTAATACCTTATTGGATAGATATTATACTTGCATAGACAGATTGATCAACAAAAAATATAACTGTTACACAAGCGTCCTACATGAAGGTTCACTGAACTGAATAAATTCAGTTACAAATTTTTTTTTAAATATATAATAAATAGTGTTTATGGAAAAATATAAGTTACAAAATCTGTTAACCTACATGGAATATCAGTAGATTTCCAAGACCTTTAAAAGTCATGTTATACTATCTTTCCCAATTCATCCAGTTGTTATTCATATTTCAACATCATGGTATTCACTAGAGAAATGATAGCACAATACTACTACATGCCAATTGCAAAAGCTGCAAAAGAGTTCAATATTGGTTTAAGTGTGTTCAAAAGGCACTGTCGAGAAGTGGGTATTCAGCGTTGGCCATATCGTAAGCTGAGGAGTATACAATTATTAATTAGCACTCTCCAGGTCAGAATTAACTTGAATTTAATACTTTGTTTTTTATGTTGGGCACAAACTTATATTGCATTATAGGCTGAAAATGGAGGTGCAAAAGTTGATGGGAACACTCAAGAAATCATTACAAGGCTAAAAGAAGAAAAGCGCCATGTAGAAGAAAACCCTGATATAGAACTTGCTGAAAGTACAAAGAAGTTGAGACAGTTTTATTTCAAATCCAAACACAAAAGAATGAGAAGCATGCGTTCGTTATGGTCACTAACAAACCAGACAACAATAAATGTGGCAGCACAATTGAACGGAAGTAGCTCAGTTCATGGAAATATTCAAGATGATTATGGTACTGACTTTAGTCAGGAAGATTAGCCGAAATTTGCATTTGAAATATCCCAATCCAACTAAATGTTGAAAAATAAATTATGTATTTTTAAGTTTGATGGTTATTTTGCTGAATGTAATGGATAAAATTGTGTGACTATTGGGGTTGAAAGATACTTACATCCAATGTTATATCGTTGCTTTTTCCGCAAAAATTTGTATGTTTCCATCCGTTTAAACTAATCGTTGATATATATACATACCTGAACCAAAATGCGAATATTGAATTGTTAACTAAAACCCAAAAATGTGGAATTATTTAGAAATTTAGTATCATTATTAAAACAAATATTAAAACTATTACTAACCTGGGCACACTTAACATCCTCTACAAATGGAAGACTTTTCATTGGTTATGACAGTTATTGCATAAGTTTAGCAACAGAATACCAAAAGATGGTTTATTGGACATCTTCATTCTATATGTAGCCAAAATTGCAATGTTCTGTGTTACAAAAGTAAAGCAGATCATAAAAAAAATATGAATAAAAGTATAATTCAAACTTACAAGTTTTCATAAGTTGCAATTATTTGTCTGTTTAAACCCATATTTGTGTGCGTGTTACAGGATCACGACCCAGAGATGCTAAAGTTCCATCCATGTCAGGCATGTTACACAAATCTGTCATCATTGATTCAAAAACAATAGTCAGTCAAGATGGCAGAGTACAAAGCTATTGTGGTTTAAAACTGGCGGAAATAGTTGAATCATCTACAGGTAAACACCAGCATTAAACATTTAATTGAAATATGTAATTAGGAAAATTATTGAGAAAATACATGCCTGATTTGTTAACGTTGCATTTACAACATAATTTGTTAGATCAAGTGATGCACCCAATAGGTACTTCAACAGATGTGCCACCGAGCCAAATGATTTCTACTTCCAAAAGTACCTTCACGTACAAAAAAAGAACATCTGCAGGTGACTAATTAAGCAAATGATAGCAAAAGTCAATATATCTTAAAAATTGTTATGCATTTGGTAAACTTTTAATTTCATACAAGTGTTTCTTACCGTTACCTTGCTTCTTACAGGACCAGTCTATCTGCGTTCAGCAAAACAAAGCCAGAAACGAGCTGCATTTGCATCTACGGGTAATTGTATATATTATAAATCTTGAACCCTATTATTTGATTTATAAAATATTGTTATTTACACTAATAATTACCTATTTTTTCAAGGTATTCCTGTGGTTTATCATAACATTGGTCCTCCATCGTTTGAATGTCAAAATTGCAAGGCAATTATGTGGTACGAAGAGAGAAGTGACAAAGGATCCAACACTAGCAACCCAGTATTCTCCCTTTGCTGCCAAGAAGGTAAGGTGCTTCTCCCCAGATTTAATGAAGCACCTTCGCCTCTTAACAAGCTGATGGACTATAACAATCCTGAATCTTTAAGATTCAAAGAACAAATTAGAGTCTATAATGGCATGTTTTGCTACACTTCTTTTGGAGCGAAAATAAATCATTCAATCAATACTGGCAGGGCACCATATACATTTAGAATAAATGGCCAAAGCTATCATCGAATAGGTTCTCTACTGCCTACAAGGGGTACTCAACCCAAATATGCACAACTATACTTTTATGATACTGGAAATGAAGTAAAAAACCGGATGGAAGCTTTTATAGACAAGGAGAGTAGAGAAGTGGTGGATGAAAAGATAGTAGCAAGCCTGATTCAAATGTTCGACCAATCAAGTTCAATTGCCAAGGCATTTCGAATGGCCAGGGATTGGTGTAACTCCCAGAATTCATCAAAGTTTGAATTACGCCTGCTAAGTGGTCGGAGTGCATCACGGCAATACAACGCACCGACTGTGCCTGAAATAGCAGCTCTAATTACTAACGACTTTGGTGATGGTATTCCTACGAGAGATATTGTTGTAAGTAACAAGGATGAAGGTCTGAAACGTATTTCTGAGTTGCATTCAGAATACATGGCCCTCCAATATCCATTGTTATTCCCATATGGAGAAGAAGGATTTCATGAAAAAATACAGTATCACAAGAACACAGGTGCACGCAAAACTAAAAGGGGTTGTCTCACAATGAAAGAGTACTATGCGTACATAATACAACAGCGAAATAACCAAGGTACTACCTTGCTTAGAGGTGGGCGATTATTTCAACAATACATGGTGGATGCATACGCGGCTGTTGAGGAGCAAAGACTTAAATGGACTAGGCAAAATCAAGATACGTTACGAGTGGATCTATATCATAACCTGTGTGATGCTGTAACAAGGGGTGATACAAATGCAGCAGGCCTCGGGAAACGGATTGTTCTACCAAGGAGTTTTACGGGCAGCCCAAGGTATATGATGCAAAACTACCAAGATGATATGGCTATATGTAGAACCTATGGAAATCCAGACCTGTTCATCACTTTCACCGCCAATCCAAAATGGCCAGAGGTTAGTGAAATGTTAAAGCACATCCCGGGCCAAAAAGGTAATGACTGTCCAGAAATTGCGACCCGTGTATTCAAGATTAAACTAACTGAGATGTTAGATGATCTTACAAAGCACCATATTTTTGGTACTTCACGGGCAGGTAATACAACTTGATGCAAAATGTAAATTTCTATTATTCTACGTCAAATGCATGCACCAACTTATGTTTTTCTTGAATTTCTTTTCAGTTGTGTATGTCATAGAATTTCAAAAACATGGACTCCCACACGCTCATATCCTATTATGGCTAGAAGAAGAGTTGAAATGCAAAACCGCACGCGAGATAGATGACATGATTACAGCAGAGATACCATGTAAATCAAGTGATCCAGAAGGATATGAAATAGTAACTGAATTTATGTTACATGGACCTTGCGGTGAAGACGCTAAACACGCCCCATGTACAGTTGAAGGTAAGTGCTCGAAACATTTTCCTAAACATTTTGTGGAAGAAACAATAGTTGATAGTGATGGCTATGCGATTTATCGTCGAAGGGATAATAAAGCTTACCATATAAAAGGAAAGTTTAAATATGATAACAGATATGTCGTTCCTCACAATCGTTATCTCCTCATGAAGTACCACGCCCACATTAATGTAGAATGGTGCAACAGATCAAAGGCAATTAAGTACTTATTTAAGTACTTAAATAAAGGGCCTGACAGAGCTACAATTGTTATACAAGAGAATGTTACAACCGATGGTGATTTGGGAAATGTCCAAGTTTTGGAGGTGGATGAAATAAAAAATTATTTGAATTGTCGTTTCTTAGCTCCATGTGAGGCTGTCTGGCGTTTGTTTTCATATGATATCCATTACTTATATCCATCAGTAATGAGACTGAATTACCACTTGCCAAATCAGAACGCAATCACACTTCGTGACTCAGAAAGCTTACCGCCTTAATTCAAAAGGAAGGTATCGACATAACTATGTTCACTGACTGGTTTGAATTAAACAAACGTGATACATCAGTGAGAGCATATACATATGCTGAGATACCTCAACATTATGTGTGGCATGAGAAAGACAAAATGTGGAAACAAAGAAAACGTAAAAGATGCATTGGCAGGATTGTTTACTCTCACCCGGCTTCTGGAGAACGATATTATCTTAGAATGCTATTGAACATTGTGAGAGGGCCTGAATCTTTTCAAAATCTCATGACTGTTAACACCAGACTATGTTCCACATTCAAAGAAGCCTGTTTTGAGTATGGCCTTTTAAATGATGACACCGAATGGAAGCATGCTATATCAGAAGCAAGTGTATGGGCGTTTGGACCACAGCTACGAGACATGTTTGTGACAATTTTGTTATTTTGTGATGTCAGCAGGCCTTTAAAATTATGGGAAGAAAACTGGCAGTTCTTATCAGAGGATATCCTCCATAAGAAAAGGAAAATTTTTAAATACCCCGAATTGGAATTCACGGATGAACAGCTCCAGAACTATTGTTTGCTAGAAATCCAAGAGTTTTTAAGTAGGCATGGAAGATCTTTATCAGAGTTTCAAGATCTGCCGCTGCCTAACCCAAAATTACTAACCAACTTGGACAATCGTCTCATCAGAGAAGCATTAGATTATGATATGAAGAAGAGTAGTGTTGAACATCAACAGCTTCATTCATTGTTAAATCCCGAACAACGATTAATCTATGAAGAGGTAATTGAATCTGTGCATAATAAAAAAGGCAATTTTTACTTTGTATATGGACCAGGAGGAACCGGGAAGACGTTTTTATACAAAACCATCATCTCAAGGTTAAGATCAGAACGTATGATCGTCCTTGCTGTCGCATCTTCAGGTAAAAATGAATACTCAAACAAAACAAAAACTACTCTATTAACTTTATAAAATACATATTGAACTAATAGTCTCAATTTATATAGGAATCGCTTCATTATTACTACCAGCAGGAAGAACCGCACATAGTCGTTTTGTTATACCGCTTGAATTATTGGAGAACAGTACATGCGGCATAAAGCAAAACACACATATGGCAGAACTCATACAGGAAGTTAAACTTATCATCTGGGATGAAGCGCCAATGACTCAAAAATATGCTTTTGAAGCATTGGACAAGACTCTAAAAGATATTTTAGGATATCATGAACCAGACAATAGGAATCGAATATTTGGAGGTGTAACGGTCTTACTGGGAGGTGACTTTCGACAAGTTCTCCCAGTTATACCAAAAGGGAGCAGGCCTGACATTGTCCAATCTTGCATAAACCAGTCTGCATTATGGAATCATTGCAAGGTCTTCACCCTTACACGCAGCATGCGTGTGAATGAGTATACCGAAAATGGCCAGATTGATACTCGAAAAAAGGATTTCAATAGATGGGTTTTGGCTGTGGGGGATGGCGCGTTGCCAGCAAAATGTAAAGAAGGGGAAGATGAGCCAACTTGGATTGATATTCCCAAAGACTTTTTAATTAAATCATGGGATTCTCCTATCGAGAAAATTGTTGCAGAGACATACCCTGATTTTACAACAAGACAAATCGACGATGATTACCTCAAAGAAAGGGCAATCTTAACTCCTAAGAATGAGGATGCTGATGCCATCAATGAGTATATGTTTAACCAGTTAGAAGGAGAAACTGTTACATACAACAGTGCAGATGAGATTTGCATGGGATCTACAGACAATCTTGAATAGCACGACCTGTATCCGATTGAATTTCTAAATTCCTTAAATTTCCCAGGTATGCCCCCACATGCCCTTCACTTAAAAAAGGAACTGCCCGTTATGTTATTGCGAAATGTCAATCCAAGCAAAGGACTATGTAATGGAACAAGGTTACTCATTACAGATCTAGGCCAGTTTGTTATTCACGCTAAGGTGCTAACAGGTTCAAATGTACGGGACAATGTTATTATACACAGGATTATACTCACATCAACACAGACTAAGTGGCCATTCGTCTTGAAACGTAGGCAATTCCCTCTAAAACCATGTTATGCAATGACCATTAACAAAAGCCAGGGTCAGTCACTTAATTATGTTGGTCTCTATTTGCCTACTCCCATATTCAGTCATGGACAACTTTATGTGGCATTCTCTAGAGTCACCAGTCCTGATGGCCTTAAAATTCTAATGATCGAAGATAAGGATCCGGAACTTGCAAACTGCACGCGCAACATTGTTTTCAAGGAAACTTTCAGCAACCTATCTTAGCATAGCTATCTAATGTTCACAGATGATATGTAATAAATATATGCATTCAATATTTAGCTTAGTCATGAAATTATACACATGTTTTCAAACATCTTATGCGCTGTGAACATGCAGTGTGAATAACTACTCATTAACAAACCAAACCACACTCATGTAAGTTTAGCACTTCTGTTGTAGCTCAGTTGCAATAAAAAATTATCATAACTGACATTAGAATTATGAAGTAAAGCTGAAAAAAAATGAGCCTTTTTAACAACAATGAATACATGTTTGCTACAGTACTAAAAAGCAAGGTTGTTATCCGCAAGACAGCAATAAAAGTTTATAATCATAAACTTTCATAAAATTAAAAGCATATAATCTAGAAATAAGAACTAGCACAGTGAACAAACACAGATGCAGACTTCTACACATGTTCTATGCAGACCAAATACTTATATTGAACTCACAAATACCATTATACAAGAACTTAAAACCTTTTCGTACTATCGATAACATAATTCATTATGAAGTAAAAGTATACTTCATTAACATCCCATTGTATACTCTATACAATCACCAACAATCAATATAACCTTACTTATAGGTATCCGCAATACATCAAAAAAACTTTATAATCAGACAATTTGATATGTATTATCTAATACTAATCTGCAATGAAATATATTGTACTCAGATAGGCAACTGTCGGAACGTGTGAAATGGACAAAATTTGACAAAGTATCAATGGTGGATGTACAGCCACCAAGAAAATTCATATCACCAACTATACAACCACAAAAACTGTAATAACAATTAAACCAAAATACAATTATCCCAAACTTCTTAATTCATACTAAACAATGAATACCCAAATTCAATCAAACTTAACCAAATATGATAACAGATAAACAAATCAATAAACAAACTCCTAATATTCCAAAAAAAAACATACTCAACAACATCTAACATATCATTTCACAAGGAACCTTACACAGTCATACGATTATAAGCACTAGAGCATCATTTAATGAAAATTAAAACAAGAAATTGAATACACAAGCACTACGATACTTAAATCAAATTAACCTATCATTTAATTTGATTAATATGTTGTATAATGGATCGGCCTAATTTGAGATAAAACCCTAATTTTTTTTCGCCAGATCTAAAAAGAGTGTGTGTTTCACTCATGTGTGTGTGAGAGAAGAAAGTCAACACATATATATTTTAACCCTTTATAATAAAAATAAAAAATAAAAATTAATAAATTCTTAAACATAATAAACAATTAATACTAAAAACATAACTGATACTTAATCAGTTTTTCCATTCATAGATACCAGTAATTTTTTTACATCATCACTTCATTACCATTCAGATAAAACATAGATACATCCCAACCAAGTACATACATCAAAACACAAAAGAAAATGCCCAACAGATCCTAATCTTCATCATCAGAATCTTCGGCGTCTTCCACCCTCTCCAAAAGTTCATCCTTCTCCTCCAAGCTTTGACGAGACAGCAGCAGTACTTGAGCCAACATATCAAGTTTCCTACGGTCCTTCAGTTGTATTTCAAGCAGACAATCACGCCCAGTTGCAGGCCACAGCATGGAAACGAGAATATGCCGTAGCTGCCTCAGTGATTGTTTGCTCCTTTTTCTCAATCACTGCCCTCAATTGGCTGCTCTCCTCTCCAATACGAGCGATAAAACTTTCCTCTTCTGCCTTCTCATGACTTATCAGCAGCTTGAATCCATCGGCAAGCTTACCGGATTCAGTTGCTTTTTTCATCTCATCAAGATTTGGTGTCTCTGCCATCTCAAGATTAGGCTTAAAATGTTGATAGTTGTGTGTTAAATTAGGGTTAAAATGTTAATAGTTGTGTGTTAAAATTAGCATTAAAAATAGTTAGCGTATATATAATGAGAATACGATTAGCAAACTACATTGTGAACAGTTAATACGTTGCAAAATTAACCACAAAAGACACCCAAGAGGCATTTCAACATTTAATTTGGGTGTTAATGCAGCCTTTGCATCTTCTGGAAAATTACATCCAAGTTAGGTTCAGGCAATGCATGAAGAAGAAACCAAAAAACTCATTTAGTAACAAAAGCCCCCTCACATTAAGAAGAATGACGGACAAGTCCTTCAAATAAAATAATTATAAAAAAAATCGTTCGAAGAATACATTACGCGCAAATACCATATTCTGAGTTGCAACGCGCAATTACAAATCCACATTTTAAAAAATTATTACGCTTCCATACAGTTTAACAACATCGAAACCAGATACATTGGATATAAAACAACCCCTCCATGCACAATGTATTACCATTAACATCCTAAACTTTAAAAAAAATGTTTATAATTTATCTTTATAGTTTATATGTTAATTGAAACTTTTAATGAGAATAAACTAATTTAAATGCAACAAGTTATTATAACATTACTAGGCATCTAAATATCAATTCCACTAAAATAAATACAATACAACTTCTCTAATAGGCATCTAAATACCGTCATGTGCTTATACAAGCAACTGCAATAATGCCCAAATAGTATTGTAAAACAAAAATATGTACAACCAAACAACTAATAAAACTAATTCATCACATTTAACATTTTCCCATCAAAGGACATCTCTAAACACAATAACGATCAAATAGTATAGTAAAACAAAAATATGTAAAACCAAACAACTAATTAAACTAATTCATCTTAATGGCATTAAGCAACAACACGAGGACCTAAAGCTTCCATGTTCACCATGATTGTATACTTCTTTGCCATTACACACCTCAAATGTTGACAATAAGAAAAAAGTAATTTGACAAATGTATAATCTTCACCTGCCTGTTACACACACCATAAACGCATACAAATTAGTTTATAGTGTAAACCCAATGAATACCAACCATTCCGCTACAAACACCTAGACACAATTGGTGCAACGCACGGGCTTGACCATGCCTCGTTTCTTTAAATTCCTCCGGCTCCATGTCAGGGTACCTATTCTCTAAACCATTTATATTAATACATAGCTATGGACTTACATAAAACCATTATGTTTGATAAATTTTGATTCATTATTACTCCAAAAGTGTGTCTATGCCGCTGCCCCGCCCTGCCTTGCATCATCATATATCAACAATTAAATACCAGAGAAAAACATGCTAATAAGTCAGCTAAAAGCTGGTGAGTTCATAGGTTTACATAAATCAGCAAAGTTGGACTATACGTTTCTGAGTCAACATTTCAAAGCACGAAATGTTACTAAAGTGCTATTATTCTGCTCTAAGTCTCATGCTACCAAAGCTATGACAGTTGCATGCAAAGTGCGCATGTAAAATACAGCCCGACAAGTGATCTATCTCTAGTCACTTGTAATTCGACATGGTATACATCCGTTTGTCCTATCTAGACTGTTGTATTCTCAACACGGATGGAGGTGTCACCCTCAATAGATCTATTTATAACATTCGTGCTTCCAGCAGGAATTAACGGTACATGAATCGGGGCAATGAATATAGTACTTAGGCCAACTGATAATAGTTTTGTCAAACAAAAGCATTGTTTAAATAGTCTTGAAAAGTAAGCATGTTTCTCACCCCAAGTAATGTAAAATGAGTAATAAAGTAATAGTGGGGCTATGACTCACCTTAAGTATACCCAGCAAGGTGAAATAATGAAATCAAGTAAGTTATGTGAACGACTCCAACACACGACCTGAATAATAGTAAAGTCTGAGATTTTTACAGTTTTGGCCTTATACGAATGATGAGTGTGAACTTGAGTAACGGATAACGATTTGGTTTGTGATGTGTGAGTTTGATATGCTTAAAATGCTTAAAGTTCAAAAATAATATTATATATAATATTATCTTGTTTTTATGTTTTTGATTCCACAATTATTGTTTCCTTGAAAGTCGTTGAATTAATACGTTAAGCAAATCGTTAAAAGTTCGTTATAAATATATAAACGTAACGAAGTTAAATATATTAAAACGAATAATAATAAAATGCACATGTGTAAATGGAAATTGTTGATCCCAGTTGAGCTTCACGATCTTGTTAATTACTTTAGATAAATCTAAGGTAATTGGTATAGAAACTGATCTTAGGTTGTATATCAAATATTATGCGGAAACTAATATTTGATCTTTAGAAGAATAAACACAAACGAATTATCAAACAACACTTCAATATATTAATACGATTGCTCTGAATAGCAATAGGGTTACAAGAAACCTTGAAGTGTAAAACAATACGTATGCTAAGATTACCAATCAATCGATATCTAACTCTAACCCTAGAACCTCCTTTTATAGCGTAAGGAGTCCTAGTCGGTTTACAAGACTTCCTATACAAGTAAAATATTTATACGTATCTTTTCTATACTTATCTTAACATACTTTACATAATTAATAAGCAGCAGGGTAATCCTTCTAGCAGCAGAGTCTTCGTAAGCTAGCATTAGAGTTACAATGTGCCTATTATACCTAAACAGCAGAGTTACCAAAACAGCAGAGTTCTTGTGCTAATCAGCAGAGTTACATAACTATTCGGCAGAGTTGTAATTCTCCAATCAGCAGCATTTCAGACCCAACAATCCTCCCCTAAACTTGATATTTTTCTCCAAAAATCATCAAGTTTCCTTAATCCCAGATAACCACCAGGAGGATGCTTCCAAACACCTTACTGTTTTGAAATTTGTGATACCAGCAACTGTTTGTATTTTTCAATCAATTCTCTTGCTTGATGATCTGAATCAAATGGTCTTTGAAGTGCCAACTTTCCAGGTTGCAGCATTTGATACAGAATAGATGTACTGTTGTTGATGACATAGTCCTTTTCCACAAGCATATATACAGTAACACCTATGCAAGACAAAACATGAACTCCACAACTTTGATATAAGTACCACTTCTGAACTGTAGAGCTCAGCAACTTCCTCCATTCAATACTTCTTGCATCTGGTTCAAACATGTTCTTCAAGTAGTAATAATTTAGTCTCTCAAACACTATCTCTGGTCTAGTATCTCCATATCTCATCTTGTACAAATTCCAGAGTTTAGTAATATCATCTCTATCCATATAGTGCATCATTTGAGAAAAACTAGTATACCCCACTCTTGAACCATTTGATCTTTCAATCACCCAGCATACACTACTATCAGCTAAAATATCATGTGAATAAGAAATTATTGGATATTTTACCGATAAAGGTACTTCATCAAGTATCTCAGGCTCTTCTTGAGGTTCATGAACTGTGAGATCCATAACCCCTTTCATCTCATCTTCAGTCACTTCTTCATTCCCTGAATCAATATCCTCTGTTTCCTCTTCCTCAGAATCACTCATCACTACTTTTCTCTTCTTCCTACTCACCTGCTTTACTCTCCTTCTATATCTCTTTGTACCAGCAGAAGATTCAGGCAAAACTTTAGGTTCTTCTTCAGCTTCAACTACAACTTCTTTCTCTTTCTCAACATCAGTTACTACAGGTTTTGAACCACTTCCACTTCCAGATGCTTTTAGATTGTCAGATCCCATAACTTCTGGATTTCTCTTCTTTTCAGGAACTTTTCTTGGATTAAGCTGAGCATAAGTTTCATAAAATTCCTTTTCAATTAAGTGATCTGGCTTTCCTTTAAAATCCTTCATCTGATAGTTTCTAGCATTCTTCAAATAGTATTTCATGTCAGTAACCAATGCTTTTCTTGAAGTTGACTTTCCCTTATAACCATGCTTCTGAGCTTCAGTTATCCTCTTAATCAACTCTTCCCACCTAGTCAATCCATTCTTTCTAAGTATGAACTCAACAAGCTCTTTTGTCTTTTCAGCTCCATTCAACTGCTCATCATTTGATATCAGCCTAGCTTCACCTCTGACAATCATATCAGACTCAATGAAATACTGCAATTGTGCATCCAATTCTTCTTGACTAACTTCTTTAAATGCAGTACTTTCCATAAGTTCAGACTGATCTCTTTCTTCACTAGCTGCAAAACTTCTTGCAAGTTCTTCATCCTGAGCAATTTGAGCCTCTTCAGCTAATTTCTGCATCCTTTCAAAATCTTCAGCAGAGTCAGCAATAGGTTGAGCTTGTGATGTTGTAGGTGTTTTAGTTGCTTTGTTCATATTCAGAAGCACTTCAGCTAAAGTCATTTGATCATCATCTGATTCAGCATCAGCAGAGTTCTTAACTCCAGCACTTTTCTCTTTATCTACAACAGAAACATTCAACCCATAATTCACATCAGCAGAGTGTTCTTCTGCACCAGCAACTTCATCAGCAGAGTGTTCTTCACCAGCAGAGTCACCCTTTTCACCAACATTTTCAACTTCCACTGATTCTTTTACAACTTCCTTTTCTACCTCCCCTGAGCCTATCACATCCTCCACATCTTCTTGATCCTTATCATTCACAACAGCCTCTTGATCATTCCTCCCCTGTTTGGAAGCATCCTCTTCCAAACTTGGTTTGGACCTCTTCTTGAGCCTCCCCTCAAGGTGTGTAACCCTTAGTTTAAGCCTCCTAATTTCAGCACCTTGAGTAGCTCTGACTGTCTTTAACTCTTTTCTCAGATCAAGCACCTCCTTTGACAAATTGGTACAATTTTCCGTCAATTCTTTCAATTGTTTCATTATATCCTCACAACTTCGGTCTGTGTAACCTGACCCGAGAGGTTGATCATTGGAATTGGCATTTTGTACAGGTATGTTAGCCGTCAAATCATCAGTTTCAAGTTCAATTCTAGCATCAACACTTCGACCTGTGTGACCTGGTCCGAGAGGTGTATCATTTGCAATGTCCATATGTACATAAGTGTCCATCAATTCAATATGTTCATCTCTGTCCTCATCACTTCGAGATGTGTTACCTTCTCTGAGAGGTGAATCTTGGGACATAAACTCAGTCTCATCCCTAGGATGAACATCTGAGCCCCCCATATAATCCATTTGGCTGGGGTTACCACCAGTTGTGTCAGGTTCCTGAAAACCTTCTGCAAATGATGTTGCCATGGTCGAGGTCTTAAGTATGTTAGCACTGTCCTGTTCAACTACTAAGTTGGAAACAGTAGTGCCAGCCTCTTCCATCATGGTACCATCACCACCTGTACCAGCCTCATCTGCTACCATACTAACATTGGCCTGAGGGTGCACAATGTTCTCATTTTGTGAATTCCTAGGTGATTGGGTAGGTTGTGGTTCAGTAGAAGATGATTCATTTAAACTTGTTGATGAGGATGTGTGATGGGAAGCTGTGGGTGTTCCAGCCTCTTCATCCGCATGTACTTCAGCCACTACACTCAAGATATGCTCAGTTAGGGGAGTAATAACACCAGAAAATCCTTTCCCATCCTTCTTCAAAAATGCAAACATCTTGATGGCCATTCTACTACAGGGCTCAATTTGTGAATGCCTCAAAGGTTCCCTTAGCTGTTTATTTATTATAAGTTGTAGAAACCTAGGGTATAAGTAAAACTTCTTCTTAACAAATTTCTTCAGCCCTTCAAATATCATAACGGAAAAATCATAGGGCTGCCCTGTAGCTAAACATACGAAAGCCATTGCCTGAGATGCATTAAACTCACTCCACCCACCTATCTTAGGAAACAAGCAATGTTGTAGAGTATGCAGTAAAAACTTCCAATGGGGACACATACGACCTTTCAAAAATGTCCCACTATTCTCAGGTCTCTCATAACCAAAAGACTCAAGTTCAGCCATCACAACTTCTGGGGTTATAGTAGGGGGTGTTGGGGTACCTGACAATTTCAAACTTCTCTTAATTGTGGTTTCACTAACTACAATGTCCTCCCCATCCACACTACCTATTAGTCGTTCCTCACCATCTAAGACATCCAATCTAACAGTTGACCAAAATTGTCGCATATGAGATTTGTAAATTGTAGGGGCAACTGTTAATGCATACCTCAACTTAGACGAACCTAGAAAATCCATTACCTCGTAAAATCCATCCGCTGCATTAACCTTACTGAGAAACGCTATCTCATTGTGTTCTTCTGGAAATGTTCGTCGAGCCATTGAATTTGGGGGTTTGGGGTGAAATGATATGAATTGTTGTGGTTGAGTGATAATTGAGTGTAAGTTTGGAGCAATTAGAACGTAATGAGATCAATTGGGTAAAAGATACCTTTTTGATTCAATTAGGGTTAAGAACGCGCCAAAATATTTCAGTTTAACCCTTCAACTTTCAAACTCATCAGCAGAGTTATGAAAGTGTTGACCGAAAGTCAACATTCCCAAAATCGTTAAAAATCACCTCCTTAAATATCATACCAACCTCACAATCAACTTCATAAATCCTTAATTACAAAAGCAAATCCCCAATTCCAAACCCTAACTCAACAACAAGCCAACATGAGTTCCTCAAAAATGCCTATCATTGAAATTTCTTCGGATTCATCCTCTGATGACTCAAGTGGTTGGGCGAATTACTTTCCAAAGAACGCATCCACCTCACAAAACAAAGGAAAAGCGATCAAAGAAGAATCATCCTCCGATTCACTCCCCTCAACACCATCGTCTTTTGATGAGTCAAGCGATGACGAAACAACTGATTGGCCTGGGAAACAGCAAGGTTGGCCAAAACATATGACATACTACCAAGGTGCTTGGGAAACCATCCCTTCGAAACATCCACTATCTGCTGAACTTCAGAAACAACTGGAGAAAGCCGCAGCCGACTTTGCAAAAAGTGTCCACATTCCTCAGCCAAAACCAAGTCCAGTTGAGAAGAAACCCGCTGTGCCAAGGAAGAACAACCAGCAGAAGAAAGCAGCTTCATCCACTAGTCAGCAACAAAATCCACCTCCTCGTCCAGTAGTCATTGCACTCCCCTGCCCAAGGGTATATGAAGCCATGGGCACAAGGGGACCACGAAGCAAAGTCATGCCTGATTTTGCTAAAATGTAGGATGTGTATCTTTGTAGCTTGATGTCTTTTGATCTGTCTTTTGAATAGCTTGAATGTATGGAAACATTATGTACGGAAGCCTTTATGATCAATGAATTTCCTCTGTTAATGTTTTACTTGATTGTGTATGTTTATATATCTGCAAAAGGTTAGTAGCAAACAACAAACACAAACAAGAATATTCCATAATAGCAGCAGAGTAGCATAGCAACAATCCAACTAAACAGCAGACTTTAACTAAACACAAGATAATGACAAATCAACAGCACAAATCCTTACAAAATTTTACAAAAACATACAAAGATAAGATGTTGAATGATTTAAAGATTGATCATGCCAATACTAGCAACTAGAAACTGAAATCTACTTATGTCAAAACATTTTGTAAGTAAATCAGCAACATTGTTGTCAGTATGAATTTTAACCACTTGAATTAACTTTTTCTCATAACAATCTCTAATAAAATGATGTCTTATCTCTATGTGTTTTGTTTTAGAATGAAAAACAGGATTTTTGATAATACACATTGTGCTGTTGTTGTCAATGAAAATTTTTGTGTTCATGAAATTGTACCCATAATCCAGCAATTGATTCTGAACCCAGAGCACTTGTCCACAGCAGCTAGAAGCAGCAACATATTCTGCTTCAGTTGTCGAATTAGCCACCACTGTTTGTTTCTTACATTGCCAAGAGATCAGCCTATGACCAAGATACTGACAGCCTCCAGTAGTAGATTTTCTGTCCATAGTAGCTCCAGCATAGTCACTATCTGAGTATGCTATCAAGTCAAATGGTGAATTATTAGGATACCAAAGACCAAGTTTTGGTTGACCCTTTAGGTACCTAAAAATTCTTTTGACTACTTCCAAGTGAGAAACCTTTGGGGACACTTGGAATCTAGCACAGGCACACACAGAAAACATGATATCTGGCCTTGAAGCAGTCAGATACATCAATGAGCCAATCATGGATCTATACAGATGTACATCAACTTCTACTCCATCTTCATCCTTGAGCAAAGGTTTATTTTTATCCATGGGAGTCTTGGCTGCTTTCACATCCTTGAAACCAAATTTTTTCAATATATCAGCCACATACTTGTCTTGGCTAATAAAAATTCCATCTTTCATCTGCTTGACTTGAAGTCCCAAAAAGAAAGTCAACTCTCCCATAGAACTCATCTCAAACCTACTGTGCATAAGCTTCTCAAATCCTTCACATAACACCTTATTTGTAGACCCAAAAATGATATCATCTACATAAACCTGAACAAGTAGGATATCCTTTTTGTCTTTCTTAATGAACAATGTTTTATCAATGGTTCCCCTGCTAAAACCATTATTCAACAAATACTGAGATAAGGTGTCATACCAAGCTCTAGGAGCTTGATGTAGTCCATACAGTGCCTTCTTTACTTTGTAGACCCTATCAGGATACTTAGGATCTTCAAACCCAGGTGGTTGCATAACATAAACCTCTTCAGGTATCTTTCCATACAAGAAAGCACTTTTCACATCCATTTGATACACAGGAAAATTCTTGTATGAGGCATATGCCAAGAAAAGTCTGATAGCCTCCAATCTTGCAACTGGAGCAAAGACCTCATCATAGTCTATACCTTCTTCCTGAGTGTATCCCTGAGCCACCAATCTAGCCTTGTTTCTGACAACAATCCCTCTTTCATCTCTCTTGCATCTGAACACCCATTTTGTACCAATTGCCCTTTTTCCATTTGGTAAATCAACCAATGTCCAGACCTCCTGAAGCTTGAACTGCAGTAACTCCTCTTGCATAGCTTCAACCCAACTTTCATCCTTCATAGCCTTGTGAATGGTCTTGGGTTCTTCCTGAGATAGGAAACAGGCAAACATGCAATTTTGTAGATCCTTGTGGCTATTTCTCTTCTTAAGTGTCTGAGCAAATAATCCCTGATCAAGCAAATCACTCAACCCCTTTGATTTACTTCGTGTCTGTACAGCAGAGTGAACATCACCAATTATTTGCTCCTTTGGGTGAATCTTGTGGATTCTTGTTGTTGGTGTAGGACTAACAGGTATATCAGTCTCCAAGTTGGATAAATCAGCTTCAGCACCAAAAACATCAACAACTTCATCATCAGTATCCACATATACTTCTTCCAATTCGGGCATATCATCAGAAGAATCATCATCAGAATCACCATCTTTATCAGTAGAGTCATTGAGTTCAGCAGCAGAGTTACCAAGCTGAACAGCAGAGTGTTTTGCCTTAACAGCAGAGTGCTTTGGCTTAACAGCAGAGTGTTTAGACTTGGAAGCAGAGTTAAGAGAACTGCTGCTTGGTGTATTCCCTTGAATTTCATCAACTTGTGACTCTATACTTCTTTCCTTATCATCATGAGAAGGTTCATCAACACCTTCCACATCAACCTTTGGTACTTCCTTGTGAACAGCTACATCATCTGAACTCTTTCCATCTTTTGCTGTTTGAGAGAAGTACTTATCATATTTCCACTTTTCAATCAACACAAACTCCTCTGCAGATCCATCCTTCTTTGCTTGTGTACCTGCATTAGGGTTAGTTTGTGTTCCTGCAGACATGTTAGTAGTACCTGCAACAACTGGTTGATAATTCATACTTTTGGTTAAAGAATCAATATCAAACATCCAGTCAGGTCCTTTTCCATTAACATTAGGTGTGGATTCTCTAATTGTCACATGCAAATTTTCCACTACATACCCAGTTCTTTGATTAAAAACTCTAAAAGCCTTACTTTCAGTAGAGTAACCAACAAAGAAACCTATGTCTGCTTTCTCACTAAACTTGCCTAAGTGGTCAATGGTGTTTAAGATAGTGACAGGACACCCAAATGGTCTAAAGAAATCTATCAAAGGTTTCCTTCCATGCAATAACTCATAAGGGGTCTTATTATGAGGTTTGACTATCTTAGTTCTATTTTGCACATAACAAGCAGTGTTGACTGCTTCAGCCCAAAAGATAGTGGGTAACTTAGACTCTGACAACATAGTCCTAGCAGCCTCAATTAATGTTCTATTTCTCCTTTCAGCCACACCATTTTGCTGAGGAGTTCTAGCTACACTAAATTGTCTAGTTATCCCTTTTTCCTCACAGAATTGATTCATCACTTGATTCTTAAATTCAGTTCCATTGTCACATCTGATGATCTTAACCTTGTGATTAAATAGGTTTTCTATCCTTGTTATAAAAGCCTTAAGAATACTAGCTGTCTCATTCTTAGTTGCTAAAAAGAATACCCAAGTAAACCTACTGAAATCATCAATGACCACTAAGCCATACATCTTTTTATTCAAACTATGCACATAAGTAGGTCCAAATAAGTCCATGTGTAACATAAACAAAGGTTCAGTTATTGAATTCACCAATTTGGACTTACAAGATGCTCTATGTTGCTTTCCCATTTGGCAAGCAACACAGACTTCAGGATTCTCAAAGACCTTTGAAGGCAATCCTCTGACCAAGTTCCCTTTCACAAGCTTGTTGATAGCCTTGTAATTTAAATGTCCAAGCCTTCTGTGCCATAGTTTAGATTCATCAACAGTGGCTTTGGCAAACAGACAAGTCAAATCTCTTTTGGGAATAATATTCTTTATATCCACACTGTATATATTGTCATGTCTAGGGACTTTAAGAAGAACCAATTTATCATCAGGTATCTTATAGTCAGGAGACAAGACAAGACACTCAGTGTCAGTAAAAAGAACAAAATTCTTCCTGTCACACATTTGTGAGACACTAAAAAGATTAAACTTGAGACCATTCACCAAATACACTTTCTCAAAATCCAACTTTCCAGTTCTGATGATGCCTTTACCAACAATCTTTCCTCCTTTAGGGTCATTCCCAAATGCCACATAACCACCATCCAAAGCTTCAAAATTTTCCAAATTGCTTTGGTCTCCAGTCATATGTGAAGAGCATCCACTATCAAAAATACATTTGTCCTTTAGCTCCTTTTGTAGATTGCCCTGCACAAAAAGTAAGAGAATTAGTTTCTCTTGGGGACCCAAGCCATTACTGACTTGGATCTACCTTGTGCATCAAAGTAGTCAAATTTCTTCAACTGCATTGGTGCACTGCTGTGTCTGAGAACATGATCTAAAACTTTAACTTTTGGTTTCCAGACCCAGCAAGCTGAGGCTTTAACAGCATAAAAATGATTGCCTACAACAGTATCAGTAACAACTTTAGGCAAAACAGCAGAGTCTGCCTTTTCAGCAGAGTTTGCCTTTTCAGCAGAATCAACTTTTTCCTTCTTAATGGGCACTGTTGATGCAATAGGAGAGATAACTCTAGAAGTACCATCTCTCATCAAAACTTCCCTAGGAACCATGTTTCTTTTGGGATGTGGGTGAGTCTTTCTAGCAGAGTTTCTATGGTTCACCCTATTGTACTGGTTCCATGCTGGTTTCTTATAGCACTCATCTTGCAAATGTTCAAAGCTACCACAGCAATAACATGCCTTCTTAAGTAATTGAAAGTCAGTCCCTAATTTGTGTGAAACTAGGTTGTTCCAATTTCTCTGGTTTCCCCTAGGCAAGTTATTTGTTCTTTTAGGATATTCTCTAGGTGTGTTGTCAAACTCAGCTATCTTCCTAGAGATACCTTTACCAAACCTAGGCTTAACAAAATCAACCTTTTTAGCCCTAGGTGTTTTTGATTCAACAACAGTAGGAATTTCTTCCTTTTTGTTCTTAGGGGTTGAATCAGATTCTACTTCATCATCATCACTGTCAGACACCCAATCTTCAATAAGGGGTGCTTCCTCATACTTCTTTTCCTCAACCTTAGGTGACTCTATTTCTTTTTCATTAGTTTCAACAACAGGTTTACTAATTTCACCTATAGGTGTAGCTCCAGACTCAGAGATGAATGATAGTGTCCTAGTAGGAGGAGCATTAGCACTAAGCTTATTAGGATGAGAAACAGCATTATATCCTAAACCAGTAAAGTGTCTTCCTAATGGTTTACTGAGAATGTCAGTGGCAAATTGTTGTTTTTCTATCATAACAACATGTTTCTCAGTCTCACTCTTAGCTGTATCTCTAGCCTGTTCAGCCTGTTCTACTTTTTCCATAAGAACCTTAATCTCATCATCTTTTAAGATAATTTCATTTTTCAAGACAGTGATCTGATCAAGGTATTCAATTTCAGCCTTTTTATAAAATTCTAATTTCTCTTCTAAGTTCTTTAAACCATATGCATAACTAAGATTATCTAGCTTAATTATATCATTTTCCTTTTTGAGGTTTCCACAGCTAGACTCAAGCATCTCAATTTTATCAGAACATGATTTAAAAGAACAAGTTGAATCATTGGATACCTCAGAGTCTGATCCAGAAGAAGAATAGGCCATGAGAGCAAAATGCTGTACTGCAGGTTCCTCTTCAGCTACCAATGCTACATTTGGACCATCCTCAGCAAGATCACTCCAATCAAAATCACCTAACCCATCACATGATACCATAGCAGTAGTGGAATTTGGCTCTTCATCAGCAGACTTCTTGAAATTCTCATTGCTTCTTTTTGGTGCTTTGCATTCTCTTGCAAAGTGTCCCTTCTTTCTGCAGTTAAAACATTCAGCCTTTGACTTATCAAATCCCACACTCTTGTTCCTTCTGAACTTCATCTCTCTACCAGTTCTCTTAAGAAACCTCCTTGCCCTCATAGTTAGCATTGCATACTGCCAATGCATATCCATTTCTTCAACATCATCAGGATCAAGTTCATCCAGATCTTGAGGCATGACTGAAGTACTAGTAGTCAGTTCAGCCAAATAAGCACAAATTGCAGCATCACTGATGGTGTTGGTGTCAGCAGCAGAGACATGTGAACCAACAGCAGGAGCAAAAGCACCAGCAGCAGAGTGCTGTTCTTGATATCTACCAGTAGTCTTATTGCTTGAGGAAACAAAAGCAAGATTATTTGTAGTAGAGGATGAGCTTGACAATCCTTTAACTTCAGATTCATACACCTTCAAGTTGTTGTACAGGTCATCCAATGTCATAGAATCAAAATCTTCCTTATGTCTCCAAACCACTGTATGAGTGTTCCATTCAGAAGATAGACTTCTCAGAAACTTTAGATTGACATCCTCTTGAGATGGCTCAATCTTCAACAGAGCCATCTGACTGGTTAGCTTATGAAGTCGATCATAAGTTCCTTCAATGTCCTCAGAACTTGAAGCAGTGAAAGTTTCAAACTGATGCTTCAGTAGATTCTTTCTTGATTTCTTTGTAGCTTCATTCCCACCAAATCGAAGCTCGATTGCTTCCCATAACTCCTTAGCAGACGCAATATGATTAAAGCTTAATTGATAATCATTAGGTATTCCCATCATGAGAATACTGTGAGCCTTAACTTCCAATCTTCTCTGTGCTTTCTCCTCACTTGTCTTGAGAGTCAAGACTGATCCAGTAGCAGTCGTGGTTTGCACAGTGTCTCCATGAACAATAACTTCCCAAAGTGAGTAATCAACCATTCTTATGTACTGTTGGATCCTCATCTTCCAGATCTCATACTCTCCAGGCTTGAGCATGGGAACCCTTGATGCAGTAACCATGTGTGTAGAGTCGGAGTCCATTGCTTACAGTGATGATTAGCAAATCTTGTATTCAAAAATTCTTCTTGGTACCAGTTTCTAGATAACCTGGCTCTGATACCACTTGTTGATCCCAGTTGAGCTTCACGATCTTGTTAATTACTTTAGATAAATCTAAGGTAATTGGTATAGAAACTGATCTTAGGTTGTATATCAAATATTATGCGGAAACTAATATTTGATCTTAAGAAGAATAAACACAAACGAATTATCAAACAACACTTCAATATATTAATACGATTGCTCTGAATAGCAATAGGGTTACAAGAAACCTTGAAGTGTAAAACAATACGTATGCTAAGATTACCAATCAATCGATATCTAACTCTAACCCTAGAACCTCCTTTTATAGCGTAAGGAGTCCTAGTCGGTTTACAAGACTTCCTATACAAGTAAAATATTCATACGTATCTTTTCTATACTTATCTTAACATACTTTACATAATTAATAAGCAGCAGGGTAATCCTTCTAGCAGCAGAGTCTTCGTAAGCTAGCATTAGAGTTACAATGTGCCTATTATACCTAAACAGCAGAGTTACCAAAACAGCAGAGTTCTTGTGCTAATCAGCAGAGTTACATAACTATTCGGCAGAGTTGTAATTCTCCAATCAGCAGCATTTCAGACCCAACAGAAATGAGTAAATCATGAATTAGAAATGATTATGGTTAAATGTTACTGTTCAGCCCTTGGGCTTTTACATAATTTACACTTTTTACCCTAACAGTGTATGTTTTGCACCGTTAGTCCTCCGTTAGTTAAATGTTACATATTAAGTCCAAAAAGTTTACAAAATGACATATTATGTTTCCTGTTTACTAGTTGAACCATTTTTACCCTTAAGTTATGAGATTTACAATTTGAAACACAATTATACGAAATGTACAAAATTAACCCGAATAGTAAACTTTTTTGCAAAATTAGTCCAAACATCACAAAAAGAATGGGAAAAGTTTTCCGAAAGTTTCTATAGATTTATAAAGCTTATTTGAGTCAGTTTCAACTGCTTATTGTCTAAAGTGCTTATTTTTCCACTTAATGGGCTTTTAGCGAACAAAACCAAAGCCCAATAACATTTCTCGATCCATTAAGTTTAAAAGGGTTTTGGGCTTTTCTTTGGGCTTATTAAATGGTCTTAAAAATATGTTCAAACAGCTTATAAGCACTGCTTATCGCAAGTGCTTATTGGGCCGCTTATTTGCTTAAAGCCCAATCGGTAATATATAAAGGATTTGAATTCGTGTGATATAGCGATAGGTTTGTTGATTAAAAAGGGCTTATATGAACTTATTATGGGAAACTCATAACATCAAATTATTAGTTTGGCTTGTAAAGAATGGGTATGAACAATAAAATCAATATGTTGTATATATGTATTCGATTATATTTAGGTAGTTTCTAGGTCGATCAATGTATGGTACGAAAGAATAAAAGTGACATATATATAAGAGATATGAAATATGCGATGTACAAAAGATAAAAATGATGCTCGATATGTGCTAATATGAATACGTAAACGTCTAATAAAAGTAGTACTTGTTAAATCTAGCCATCCATAAGTAGGAGGTCATATGTACGAAGAAAAATGAAGAAAAGAAAACGCATAAATGTACAAAATGAATATGTGATCGAATGAAAATGAAATACGATGCATGATATATGTAAAATGATATATACGAGTAGGAAATGAATAAGAGTCGACTTACAACACTTTAGGTGGTTTGTTATACGTTTAAAATGATCAAGAACACGGTTAGAACTCGCGTAACATGCTAGAACCGATTACAAAGGCTTCGAAGGGGTGTCATATGGCTTGGATTTGGTTCGATCAAAGGAGAAAAGTTCCTGGCTTCTTTGTGTACTCTCGGCAGTGAGCAAGTGTAGAGAGAATAGGTTTGGAAACTTTAGATGTGAATGATATTTAATGCAAGTGTGATCAAGTGTATATATATACATGCATATGACTCGATATATATATAAAATAGAGCAAGTTGGGAGATTTTATTCTTTTAGCTAGATTCTATGGGATTTCCATGAGATAAGATGATGTTAGAACTCAAGTACATGTGAGTTTAGGGGAGGATTTGAGGGTTGGTTCGGTTTTGATCAAACCGAGTATATATATATATATATATATATATATATATATATATATATATATATATATATACGTACATTATATATATATATATATATATATATATATATATATATATATATATATATATATATATATATATATATATATATATATATATATATATATATATATATATATATAGCGTATAACAATTAAAAGGTCCAAAATGTTTTCTAACGTGACCATGTTGTTACAAAATGGTTAAGAATGATGTTATGAACTCTCATTTGACCAAAAAAAATCAAAGTCATAGGTTAAAACTTGTTTTGTTGAGTTTGGTTTAATATTCGGATGATTTGTACATGTCTCGAAGGCAAGTTACTTTGTGTCTTGTTTTATGGTCAAACTTTCGAATTATGAGATGAGATTTGTCAAACTTGTTTATTTGTAGTATGAAGAATCGAGTAGTGTAAAAACTTATACATGTTAAGTGTCGAACATAAAAGAAATCGAGGTAAAGCTATTCATGTTCAGTCGATTTGAGAAATAAAAGAAATTAGAAAATTGAGTTGGGCCATGAATAGTAGCAGGCTCAAACTTGGCCCAATTATGAAATTAAGGATTCGTTTGGTTTAATATTGGTATAAGGGATTTTCGTGGTTCGTGTGTGAGCTCGTTCCAATGCATTGTATCACGTATCAATGTTTTTGTGTTATCGTAGTGTGATAACGTAATTAAATGAGATAACCTCTCATTAACAAGTGTCAGAAAATAATTAATGCACATTTTCTGATAAATAATCATAATTATTAAAATGGAAAATTACCATTTGTTACAAAATCAAGCATTGGTCACACAACACTACAATGCTAAACTTTTGTGAGACAAGTATTAGCTAATATGGTATTTGCTGTAATACAAACAACTTTTTTTCATTAAAGATTTTGTAGGGGAAAGCTTAGTGTTGATAAGCCTAAACAAATCTTCCTTAATTTCTTCATGTATAGTTTCAATATGTTGTGATTGATACATTATAGGTTTTGTTGTTTCAGTGTGCTATAGAGAGCCTAGAGTGCCTATTCTAACAATTTAGATTAGTTTGTACGTGAGTGGTGAAGATGCAGTTGAGAATGAACCTAGAGTGTTTCATTCCCATTTTAAGTGTTTTATATTAGGAAATAGGAGTTATAGATGCACGTAGATATATGCATAGAATAAGCTAACATGGACTTGAACCTGCAATTTAATAGAGTAGAAACCCGACGTGTCATATTTTACATGTTTCTTAAAATATGTCTATCTTAAAACTTTTGTACAAAAAAAGCATGTCAAATGGGTCAATGGTTAATAATCATTTAAGGGGGGCGTTTAGGTAAGCTTATTTTTCAATGTTTAATAGCTTATTGTTTTTTTCAAAAACCATTATGTACTTTTAAGGTGTTTGTGTTAGCTTATTTTAAAAGGCTCATACCTTTTTAGGGATTATATAAGCTAAGAAGCATAAACACATAGATTAAGCCTTTCTGAAATGAACACAAAACTTTTAAGCATAAGCCTACTGAAACACCCCTTTACTAATGTAATATGAGTGTAACAGGTTCCAATTGCATGTCCTCAAATCATGGGTCAATAAGAATGATTAACATCGGTAAAAGAGTTAGTCAAAATTGTTGTGGGTCGATACATCTTTACCCGACATCTTTTCATAAAAAGTCAACCAAATTGACCTGTTAATTGGTCCACATTTCCCATTTGCCACCTTTAATGGCATAGCGACTACTTGGCACTACCTTAAATAAGTGAATATTGTCTTGATAATTTGAATTCTGTGTGTCTTCATGATATTATAGTGGCTACTATCTTACCACATAATAATTTCTCCTATTCACTGCAGGTCTTGAAAACCATGCACGAGGTCGTTGTAAATTATTTTTATCATGAAATGAAATTCCTAACAATGCTCAACCATTCGATGATAAAAAGAATAAGCAGTTCAGGTGATCGAATATGTCTATCGTAATGTTAATATAAAAAGCAGTTTCGATCATTTAAATCGCTTATTATTGATTTGTTCCTTTGCATCCATGTATTATATCTTTAGAAAACATTTATTTCAAGTAAAACATGATGCTTCCTAAATGATTCTGTAGACAAACTAAAGCAACACATAAAGATAGTATTATAAAACTTTTAAGGTGCAAATCAATTGATACGTATTTTCATTTAATAATGAATGTAAACTTTATAATACCATGTTCTTTTCTTTTACTTATTTGCAGAATTGCAGGTTCCATTCTGCAGGGGGTCATCATTTTGCGTACATGTAACTTTTGCCTATGTTAATTTTGTTCCAATCATTTTTTTCAGTCCTATTTGTTGTGCTAAGAGCCTAAGACCTTATGTGATTGTATCGTTAATGAAGTTCTGTTGTAGAACCGTTGCCAATTAAATGCATGAAGTAGAAATTATTGTTTGGCTGTGAGCTTTGTTTATATTGTTTTATGATTCTTCATTATAAAAAAGGTCGGTTTCATATAATTTGATGGTTGACATTTTAAGTGAAACTAAAAATATGATATTTTACATGGTTCTCAGTGACACACAAATGGAGCTTTTATCGTTTTATGTTACGTTTAATGTGCAACTTATTATTGAGGTTCTATGTGCACCTTTTTATGAGGCTATTGAGCTTCTAAATCTTACATATGGCAACCAACAAAGTTTACGTTCTATGTGCAACTTATTATTGAGGTAGTAAATTGTAAATAGTTGTAGTGCAAGAGTAACTTATTAGGTGTTCACGTAATACACCTTTTGTTGAAGTGTTAGAATGGTCACTACATACATTTGCTTCGGAAGAAAAACATATTGGACATCACGAGGCAATGAACGTTTATTACATAGATATTTACAAGCATTGTATTTTATACTATCATTCACTTATAACTTATTATTCCATTACAAGAAAATTTCATGCCGTTTATGTTCATTGTTCATTCTTACTTTAGTTACGTACTTAAATTTTTGATGCAAAAACCCTTTAAAAGCCCGTGGATTCCATGGGTCTATAAGCTAGTGCATATATATAAGGGAAAACTTTACTTCGCAAATAGCAACCTAAAGGGAAAAGACCATTGTGTCCCTATATCTTGTTTTTAACGTTTTCTTTGACATTCTTTGTTTTTATTCTGGTTACATCTATCCTCACTTTCACAGTTCCACCCCCGGGCCACATAAATATTACAGTAAACTTTACTAGGATATGAAAACAGGCATATTCTTGTTGTTTCCTTTACACTAAATTCATATTTCCATCCCTACTTCAAGAAGTAACTGAATTCCAGAAAATGGTTTTATGTGATACTTGGGTTTGATTTGATCCAATCTATTTCAATGGACATTCAGTTGATGGTCACATATTGACGGCAATTATCAACGCAATCGGTTCACTTCTTATATACACCGAAATCATCAACTGTTTCAATGTTCCACATCGTAAACATAGTTAAAGTATCCTAAAACTTAGAAATCCACCCTACAAACGTTGGTGACTGGCGTCAGGCTGTCAGTTGGTTGACGGGCAAAAATTATAATTGAACTACATAATGAAGGTGTGGAATTGAGAAACCGACTATTAATTTAAGGGTTGAATATGCGATGGAAGAGAAACGATTGTGTTTGGAATGTATGGTCAAAGAGGTAGCAAAGAAGAGGTCATAAACAAATCTTGAGGGCATAAAAGTCTTTACAAGTCAATTTGCCGTTTGCGAAACAAAAACATCCGTGTTACTCCCTCCGTCCCAAAATAAGTGTCCAGTTTGACTTTTCAGAGTCAAACTGGTTCAACTTTGACCTTAAATATATATTTTTTTTGTTATATAATACTTGATGAAAAATTATACCAATGAAAAATACACTTAAAAATCAATCCATTCATATATGTTGCATCAATTATTATATAACACTCGCAAAAATAGATAAAGTCAAAGTTGAACTAGTTTGACTCTGAAAAGTGAAACTGTACACTCATTTTGAGACGGAGGTAGTAATATCATTTCCCTAAATCTAGGGTGTGTTTGGTAAAAGTAGCAGTGAGCAGTAGCAGTGAGTTGTGAGCAGTAGCAGTGAGCAGTAGCCACAGCCCACAGCCCACCGCTCACAGCTTCTTAAAGAAGCATTGAAAAAATGAGCATTCCTAAAAAATCGCAAAGCTCACCGCTCATTTGCCAAACGAACAATAAAAATCAAAAAGCTCATTGCTCACCGCTCATCGCCCCAAAAAACTCCAAAAAGCTCCGCGCCAAACATACCCCTAATCATACACTTGACTCCGTCATTCCGTATCAGACATGGCTCAATCTTGACAACTAGGAGGTCCAAACCTATAAGGTCCACTCGGACCATGCACACCTTTCTGATTGTGTGAACTCCTGGAAAGTGTTGAACCATCCAATAAACCCATTGAAAAACCCATTTGACCAAACGAACCTTATGATCCGAAATTTGATCAATTTAGCCATATAGGATATTGTCATGCTCCACGCACCTTGCTCTTACAAAACTCAGACACATCATTTTTAAAGTTATTTGTAAAATTTATAATACAAATATGTTCATACTTATTAGATCATATATATTTATTTATCACCGATATAAATAAAATTAGCCTTTTAATCAATTAAAGTTTACCTTGAACACTTGTGATCAAGGGCTCTGCCAACCAAGGCTGTCAAGATCGCGGTCCCGCGTAAGATCGTTTTTGTCTTTGCAAGATCGAGATCCTAAGATTGGATCGAGATCCTACGATCCTACCAATTTATCATATTTTATAAGCAAATGATAAACGAGTCAAACTTTTTATATTTCTACTCAACGTCAACGATAAATTCTTATAATATCCTATTGAAAATACCAAAGTTCAAATTTTAAATACCAAAGTAATAGTAAAACGCAAAAAGAAGCCAAGTTTCAATCGTTACATTAACGATTTAGCGGAATAAGATTACATAACATGGTTCCTAAACGTCCCAAAAGATACGAGCCATAATACCAAAAGATTCTTAAATAAACCATCACTCATCAATCTATTATATGGAGTCGTGCATTAACTTCATTTTCGTCATGTAAATCAAAATCCGGTTCTTTGAATTCATCCTCTCGACCTATAAATAGAACGATAGTAAAATATGTGTTATATGTATGAGACTTTAGAACCAACATGTGAAATCTAAACATAACAATAAACTGAAATAAAAGTGTTATGAAATACTTAAAACAAAAGTGTTATGAAATACTTGAAGAAAGATATTAAAGATATGAACTACTTGCTAAGTTACTAGAGCTGTTAAGTTACTAGAACAAGAAAACAACTAACAAGAGCGGCTTAATCATCAAAGTGGACACAACAAAGACCAACAGTGGCAAATTAAATTTTCAAGTCGACACAACAAAGTAACAAGAGCTGCTTAATCATCAAAGGTAACAAATAAGTAATAACAACTAACAACAAATTACTTCACTACAATTAAGTGGTTCAAATAAAAACTTAAAAACTATGAAAAGGTACAAGAAAAAACAATAATTTGTGTAAAGAAAAAACAATAATTACATGTATATTGCTTCGAGTAATTAGAACAAGAGACGAAAAACACTAATTTTTTTCATGGAATTAGAACTAGGGTTTTTAACTTTTTATTTTGATTTGGGGAAACTAGGAAAGAATGAAGCGTGTATAACTGTATATTACTTTTGCAGTTTTGCAGATCGAGTTTAGCAACTTTGGGCCTAAGAAAAGTAGTGGGCTAGTAAGTCCAGTAAGTGTAATTTAGAATTTTATCACATTTGGTAAACTCGTATCGTCACACGATCACACGATCTTACAAACGAGTTTACGATCCTACTTACGATCCCACCTAAAGTGCGATCCTATGACGATACTATACGATTTGGACTAGTGTCACGTAAGATCGTATGATCTTACGTGTAAACTCGCGAGTTTGACAGCCTTGCTGCCAACAGTTACTAAACAATTTATGTTGCCAAGTTCTATAACTAAATATGTTTGTTTGCATGAATCTGATAATGTAGTCTATATATGATGTAAATATAAATTTGAGCACAAAATTGAAATGTTAAATATACTAGTAATTCAGACCCGTGCGTTGCACATGAGTTGTATATAAGTCTTCATAGTGTAACCTTCAGCACTTGTTTTCGTCATTATATATCTAAGTTGTGATGGTATCACACATTTTCTTAGCATGACACACATTTAAAATAGTTTATTGACATTAAAAGAGTATATGTGAAGAGACTTTTTTCAAGATGTTACATTTAAAAGAGTCTCTTCACATGTAATTTTTTAACATGATAACTCAATATTAGCTTTGTATAGACTATAGATACATACATAGAGGATTGAGATATATACCAAACGACCAAAAAAGTATTCGAAACATTCAAATTTTCCACCAGTTGGATGCATGCTTGATTACGCTCGTATAATAAAAAATCAGCTCCAGTGACCCAAGTCTGAATCATAAACCCGCTCCAATCAGTCAATAGACCTGATATTTAACTAAACACAATTAGACCTAACCCTAAATTTTGTGTACTCCGCCCCTATCTCTAAACTCACACAGACAGACACATCTATCACCATCATCAAATCTATCTTCTCCCCACAAAAAATTGCATCTCATCTTCATTTAATACCATCAAATCATAAAACGAATCACACATCCAACGATTTGAATAACACAATCCGAACAAAACCCTAACATATGTCTTTGTTCGCGGTTCAAATCTAATTTTGATCTAATTGCTGTTTGCGTAATGTGCGGCACTAATTTATATGAAAATGTTAAAATCGGGATGTTGAGTAAAAGCATCGGTCACATGTTAAATAGACAATATGATTGTGATATAAATTGTATTCGAACGTTCATATTTTCACGCGGGGTTAATAAAGTAGTTAATGTTATACAATGCCAACTTGGGCTGCATCAGGACCCGTGCGATGCACACAGTAAATAGTGATCTTTCATTTGGTATGTGTATAAATAAAAGTAAAGAACTAAGCCATAAACATAAATACAATATAATTGATCAAATTATTTAATTCGGAGGAGTCGTTGTATTTGTGTGTTTTTTGCTTAGGAGAAAATGAGTTGTAATGTGACTCAGACTAAGTCGTCCCGAGTTGGCGGTTTCCATTAATTTAGTACGATCAATATCACTTAATTAGGCAATTATAAACATTAATTGCAAAAAATAAAAAACAAAATTAAAATATGTTTAGAATGAAGTATGGGTTACGTAAACATTTACTATAAGTTAAGGAATTGAATAAAATTACTTAAGTTCCATTACGTTACTGGATCACATCGACTTTTTAGAAACTTATGTGATTTTCATTGCTTTTTTTTATTGCTTAAAAAAAAATCTAAACTTGCATTTTCCATACATTTTAATGATTGTATGTCTTGACTTGGAAGGGGTGAGCCTTATTCCTTCTTGAGAGAATCACTTTCTATAAATTTATGATTTATGAAACGGGGCCCTTTTAGTTTAACTTGCTATCAATCCAAAATCATCTTTTAAAACAAAGAATATGTCAAACGTATTTTCTATGGGTTCGACAATACTCTTATATAAATTCTTAAGTATATAAAATACATCTTCAACACCACCGGAGCCAATACTAAATACTTTAATCGCCGAATAAAATGAAACAAAATTGTTAATACAGATAAAAGATATATAATCAGTTATAAAATGCATGGTTTGAGTTTGATGAAACGCTATCGTACTTAAAAAGTTCAAAACGACATGTTTTAAACATAACCAAAGTGACTTTTGATCTGATTAATTACTTATTGAAACAAAAGCAATAAGCAATTCAAAGAATACACTGTCACGATATTCGATATCAAGAATATTTCGATCAAGATTACATTAGATTGTTAAGTATTCTTGAGCCTCATAGTTATGTTATATCGATTTAGCATTGGTACAATAATTAAAAATTATCTAATGAAAAAAGCGTCATTATGTCGACGTACTCTAAATCAAAACCAAACAACACAGCCCGTCTTGTAGATTGATAACCTAAGCCCAATCCAATACTTAATACTCAGTATTATTACTCATGTGCTCAACCTTAAAACACATTCTGATAAACATTCGTGTTGATACATAATCTGGCGCGGACTGATTCAACGACTCTCCCTGGGCCGTTAGTCGTCTTCTCGAGCCCTAAGTAGACCTGTTCAACAAAGATAACCCGTTAGGAGTGGACCCGAGGCCGTAGCCCCGGGATCCACCTCCGACGGTCAAGTTAGTATAAGTGATATAGTGTATCGTATAGCGTATAGCGTATGCAAGAGTTATTAGGTTTAGGGTAACCTGTTATAATCTGTTGAAGAAGGGGATCCTAGCCTTGTATTTATAAGGCATGGATTAGGGTTTAGGCGTAGAGTGGGCCGCTGTCACCCGGGCCTGGCCCATTGTCTGGCCCAGTCCAGACCATGCGTCCACAAGCCCCCCAAGTCTAGTGTGACATAGTGCATGGCTATGTTATGCTAGACTTAAGTCCTGTTCGTGGCCGCGTAGGCCCAACCAACTATGACGGCGTGACCATAACGCGCAGCCCAAATGCGACAGTGCGCACTGGGTCTGTGGTGCAGTGCGTGATGACCATGTTGGCGCGTTCTTGTTGGCGCGACCTTATAGGCGCGTCCTTGTTGGCGCGACCTTGTAGGCGCGAATTTGTAGGCGCGTCCTTGTAGGCGCGACCTGAGTAACATTGACATTGCGATTGTGATTGTCTCACAATGGTGAAGGTGTCCGTGGTGAAGGTGGATCCCACATGCTGCATCCTAGGTAAGGGCGTACCCTTGTTCCAGTAGCGATGTAACATGGTGCGACAGAAGATGTACTTCTGTGGCAAAAGTGCGCGTTGTCCGCGACAAAGGTGCGCGTTGTGCGCGCTGTGTGCGAACTTTACATTCGTCTTTACGACCGTCAGAGGACGTCTCCCCTGCGGCGAGATGGTGCGAATATTTAAATCCGTCTTTGCTTCCAAATATACCTGCGTGATGCGTACTCACACAGTGCGTATCCTGGTAGCCCCCCAAGTTTGATGGTGCTACTCGTGTAGGAGCATTAAACTTACTTATTCAAATCCTGAAAAAATACTTAATGCAAATATTAGAAGTATATGCCGCGAATCGCAACATATAAAACCTTAATAAAATAAAAAATTAGCGCATAGCATATATATAGCACATAGCATATAAATTATTAACACATAATTAATTGTGCGCAGTGCGAATTACACCTATCGTGAGGTTTTACAAACTACATAAAAGAAGTAACACGTAGCTAATCTGCGAACGCAGTACGCTCATGATCGTTTTCTTTTTTATTATAATAAAAACAATGGCGCGGATGGATGTACCATGACCGCGACTAATAGTTTCAATTGCACGCACAGACGTAGATGGATGTATCGTGACCGCATAGACTCTAACGTTTGTGGATGACCGCAGATGACCACGGCTTTTGGTCCAGTGCGCTCATGGCGATTGACTAGCATCGTGGTGCCTGTACGTGACAGTGCGCTCATGGCGCCAGTCTGCGAAGATCTCTATACGCACGGTCTAACGCGGGTAGATTTATCGCGACTGCGCTGTTCGCGGCTAAAAGATAAAATAGGACGGTCAAGTTAGTATAAGTGATATAGTGTATCGTATAGCGTATAGCGTATGCAAGAGTTATTAGGTTTAGGGTAACCTGTTATAATCTGTTGAAGAAGGGGATCCTAGCCTTGTATTTATAAGGCATGGATTAGGGTTTAGGCATAGAGTGGGCCGCTGTCACCCGGGCCTGGCCCATTGTCTGGCCCAGTCCAGACCATGCGTCCACAATTCGCCTACCACTCTCTCCTCATTTCACCTAACTCTCATCAACATCATCAAAATCGAATCTAAATCTTATCATCATCCGTAGTCCTAACCCAATGACTCGGACATAACAACCATAACCGTGCCTCAATGTTTTCAATTTCTGCTCAATACCGAATCGGGAAAGCATATTAAGGGGCTTCAAGATCCGTGAGGGGTCTTGGGTAGGTGTTTGTTTTGTTGTTTTATTTGAACGGACCAAAGAAAAGATAGTAACGTATTTGTTATTAATCTTATCTTCTTGTTCGGATATTTTAATGAAGTATAATCTTCAAAAAAAATCGATGATGATAGTTTTCGTGTGATTGACCTTCAATGGTTTGATATTACAGACCTTTTTCTTCTTTGATGTTCAAGATGAATCAAGAACGCGTTTAAACGGCTTAAAGATCCTAGGATGGGTCTCGGCTAGGGTGATTTGATGTTGTTTGCGTTTTTGTTTTTCAAACCGAACAAAAAGAAAGATTGTAACAGTTTTGTTATGGTCCTTTCTTGCATAAGTTCGGCTTCAACAAATTCGATTCTTGTAGTTGTGTGATTGTGAGGGTTCATGGTTGTGTCTAGTTTGTAGGATTGGTTTTTTCTTTTTCAGTTTTTGAGTCATAGTTTTGGATTTGTTGTTGTCGGTTGTGAGACGTGAAGTTGTTTGTTGTTTGTTGATGTTGGTTGTTCGATTAAGGTTGTTTCATGTTGGTGAAGATCGGGGAAAAATGATGTGGTGAAAATGGTGATAGTGGCTATTTATAATCTTCAAAAAGCAACCGAAAAGATTATTTGCTACATTTATTCTCAATTGGTTCATATTCATCCTGGACATTTAATTAGTCTGTTTTACTTCATCTTCCTGACCTTCAATTCGTGAGATGGTTGGTTTGCCTGCAGCTTGCATATTTCACTTTCAATTCATGAGCCATTTATTATGAACACTTTACATTTATAAGGCTACTCAATCTTTATATATATAAGATATATATTTTTTTATTAGAATGAATAGTATGCATTGTGAGTAGGGGTGACAATTTCTGACCCGACACGAAACCCGACCTGAAACCGACAGGAAAATTAACAGGTTCGGGTTGAGTGTAAATAGATTTTGGGTCGGGTTTGGGTCGACCCATCTAACCCGTTTATTAAACAGGTCAGGTTCGGGTCGGGAATAAATTAAACGGGTCAACCCGCTAACCCGCTTAAGATTTTTTTCTTAAATTAAAATTTATTTATATTTTATTATACGGGTTAAACGGGTCGACCCATAAACCTATTTAACCCATTTAATGTGCTAATTTTATTATATAAACGGGTTACATGGGTTAACCTGAAACCCGTTTAACCTATTAAACCCGTGTAACCTATTTAACCCGCCTACCCAACTATATATGTGGGTTAAATGGGTCAGGTTCGGGTTATGTGTAAACAAGTTAGGGTTGACATATCTTACCTAATTAATTAAATGGGTCAGGTCCGGGTTGGGGTTTTCTGACCCGCCAACCTGAACTCGCCAACCCGAACCCGACCCGAATTGCCACCCCATTTGTGTGGGCGTATACAAAAGAGCAAAAAGAAACTGAAAAAACTAGAGTGCAGCAACAAGCTAGAGAATATTGAATCGTTGAAATTTAAATGAATAAATCATTAATGACGCGGAAATAAGTTATAATCTTCGTCTGGTTAGTATTGTGGCTTAGAACATTCAGGTGCCATTTGTCCCTTAAAACGCTTAACATCAATGCAGTAGTTGTAGATCATGTGGTTATCTCGTACGCCCTGCTGACTCATTGTCAATTGCTTATAGACGGGAGATGTCCACCAGTTGGCTCGGGTCGGAATGGCACATTAGCTAATGCTAACTGGCCCGTTCCACTAACAAGCTCTAGCCCTTAACCTATGGTAATAAACCACAAAAGGTGCAGCGGTCCAGTCGATTTTAACTAAACCACCTCTGGCAGCCCAGTTATTGGCATTCCAAAAACTTGAGTAGACTCGCATCCATCCCTTGTTGGTTTAGGTATCCAATCCCTTCACTTTCATAGTATCTAAATGTTGAATAATTAACAACTGTATGCTAATACTATAAGAAGTTCAATCTTGCTTTGAGTTAGTATACTTACACAACTTCAGTAGGATTCCAATGAATGGTGTAGTTATGATAATCCGCAGTTGGGTCAAACCACAACTGAAACAGTTGTTCTCGGTTACCTTAACCTTGGGTGAATATGTTTATGTGCACCATGTACGTGTTGGGATTTTATAATTAATTTAACCATTAACTACGAGTACGCAGCGGATAATGGATCTAGTTTACAATTATAGTTAACACGTATAATAAACAAATAAAGAATAAAAGGGAACAAGAAAACTAACCCTCGTCGACACCCGCAAATGAAACAATAAGTGATTAAAACAATCACCTCTATGGTTGCTCACACAAACACGTCAAACAAATACGTTACGATGCTAGTCGTTTGCTTCACGTATACAACCAAACAAACTTGTGTTCTTGTTGTAGCTTACTTGAACCAAATCAAATCCCAAAGAAGGATACGTTTGATTTTCTTAAAAAGGAACAGTAACTAATGAAAACAAGAATATAATTTCTTGTTTAATGAGCTTGAGATTATTGACAATTCAAACCAATTGACTGCCTATGGACAAATGAAGGGAAAAACAAAATAGTACGTGGGGTATATCCTTATATATTGTGTGTCGTGTATTTTAATGAGGCCAAGGGGTGTTTATATATCACCTCAACTTGTCCAACAAGTCATTGCTTTTACCTCCTTTTAGTTACACAAAATCGACACTCTCCTCCCCTCCTAGAACCTTCCCATAACTGGCCACATTGGAAGGAGGTCCGGGAGTTTCGTTTTCCGACATCCAAGTCCCTCTCTTTTATATTTAACATATATTTAAATTAGTTAAATTATTACGTGAAACATATTAAACACTTAATAAATATAACAAGTATATATATTAATTATTTAATAAACGTACTCTTCGTGTATTAACGTGTGTGCCCCCAATAGGCTCACACATTTCTAGTCGTATAACAGCTAATCTAACTACCATAACCCAACAGCTCCCACTTGGGAGTTGGAGTAGCAGACACCATATATACCAACGACGGAAACGTCTAGCAACACTCACATTCGTTATTGAACTAGAAATGTCTGAGATAAAGTTTCAAAAAATATTCTCAGTAGCATGGTTATTTATTTCTTGCTATAATCATCCCTTGTTATAGATACCGTTAAACCATGGATATGGATCCTAACTCATTCCATATAGTTTAACCATTTAGATTCTCGTTATAGAATTTAATTCAGATATACCAAATGTAATCAAGAATCATCTTGCATTACCCATTGGGTTTGGCCAAACAATTATCTGATTAATTCTGGAGAGGGCCCATGGTATCTTTCTGCACATATCAAGTGGAGTAACAAATCCTTTGTTGACTACAAGTGTTGTGGATGCTGCTTCACATCACTCCGAAAAATAGCTTTTATAACTACCTTATTCAGGACAGCGTTTGGCATATAATTACAAAAGTGATATCCACACATAACAGAACTTGCTTGTATCTCAAGTCTAAGGATGACTTAATAAACCATTTTCAACATCTTACTCATGACAAGGATCCAAAAGTAAATGTTCGGAAGTTGGGGTATCCAATATGCATCCCTTGTGAATACATATGAGTTTGGCGGGAACAATCCACATTCTCATAGAATATAACCAACACTCACATTTGCCTTGCATAACAATATTCCCATATTGTTAACCGACAATGGACATATTTTAGAACGATAAAATCATTCAAGGATTAAACATGCAAATATAGGATAACAATTATTACATGAATGAATAAAAAATACCAAGTATCTTTATTCATCATAAAGTAAAAATTGTCTTACAATCCCAATTATCCAAATACTAAAAACAGATATGCATGAGACTAATTAGTAAGTTGAAGTCTAATGTTTCCAACATTCTCAACTTTTCTTTGCAAGAAAACTAAATAGTCATCTGAGTAAACTTTCCGAATACTAGTTTCAAATTTCACATATAGTGAGAGATTTGAGATGAGTGTCTTATCTCATATGCTCATACTACTGCAAGTGTCATAGTATGGAGATGTCGCCCTACCTTGCATAAGGTATTAGAAGTCAACGACATACTGACAATCATCTTTACAGTTTCTTAAAATGTAAAGTACTCTTTATTCCTTAATGTGTAATGCAACAATGCTCTTCGTTGAGCATATCTAGTTAGCAGATTTATCATAAATGATAAAATCCTACTTTAACTAGTTTTAATTATCCTCTAGCATCATTGTACGTATACAACACTATGCTTTATAATTTGTAAACATCTGTATTAACAATAATCTAAATATTCTCAATTAGATATTGTTGTTGTCAGCTCATCTTGCTCTAGTGCAAAAGTAACAACCAGTCTTATACACAATATAATATATACATGACAAATCCTTAGTTAAAAACATAAGGTTTCATCCATGTAATAAATTATTCCGAGTGAAGTATACCATTTAAGACTTGCTTCAATGATATATTGCATTTGTGTTGGACTTAATTTTTCGCATATGTTTATTCCAAATAAACATTTATTACAAGGTTGTTTGTTCTATTCCCTAAATCCCAAGTGAAGTTTCATTCCAAGCTTAAGGATTAATATCTAGCTTAAATTGAATGATACCTTCAATATGTTATACAACATATGAATTTTAAGGAAAAACATAGTGCTCCCACTTAATGTCAGATGTATTCAAGGAGTTATCTTAATTCAATCAAAATCATATTGTAATTAAATTCAAGATCTCAGCTCCTAGATGCATGATTCGATCCAAACTTGGATTGCTTAAACTTGTATACTACATAAAGATTATATATAGACTCACAACCCTTTTGATTACACACCGTCCTCGCAAAAGGTAATCATAAAGGAAAGAGTTATAAAACTTAATTGCCATATTCCACATTCAAGGAAACATGTATGACAATTAATTATCTTTATTTAATTAATGCATGTATATAAAAAAAATCTAATCACAGTCAATTGCTTGAGTAGGATTAAAACTTCTTATTATAAGCCATGCATTAACATGTATACAATTCTGTCCTTGTGAGACTTTCTTCAAAAGAAACTTATTCCAACCTCATAGGTTAACTGTTAGGCAAAATAACAATCAAGCTCAAAACATTGATTTGCCTTTTAAGGACTGCATCTTATCATTCATAGTTCTAAGACATTTATCAGATTCAAGATGTGATAATGTACCTTAGTAGTTAGCAGATTTACAATGATCTTCTAACTTATATCCTTAACATTGATATCAAAATATCAATCAAGTGATGAGACATCCTCGCAGATTTATGAATGATGTGGAAAACTAAAAGGGGGGTTGAATAGTTTTACGTCTTTTTAATTTATGAAAACTTTTGTTTACTTTTTAAAAACTTCGATTCTATCTTATGTGAATTCAACTCTTGATCAATATGAACATATATAAACAAATATAGATAAGTAATGCAAGTAAGGTAAATATAATGAAACAAGAGAGAGAGATAGAAAGATCAAACCACAACACGGAGATTTATAGTGGTTCGGCTACAAGGACACCTTCCTTGCCCTACTCCACTCCTCGAGTCACCTACTCGAGAGTTTTCTTCACTATGTCAACAAACTCCCTTATGGCGGAGAAACCTTACACAACTTTAGCTTACACCGGCTTAACAACACAAAGCTAGATGTCGAGTCCTAATCGTAGCTAGAACCAATCTCACAACTTATACACAACTTCTACATGACTTAATCACGACTTCTTCACGACTTCTTCACAACGGCTTCACGACTTCTTCACGACTTCTTCACGACGTCTTCACGACTTCTTCTTCACGACTACTTCTTCACAACTACTTATTCACAACTACTTCACAACTAATTTACAACACCACTACGTAATTACACTTAGATCTACTTATCACAACTACACAACACTTTACACAACAACACTATTGAATGAGGTAAGTAATAACACTTCTTCACTAGTTGAAGTAGAGTTCTTCTTTTGCACTTTTGGTGGTGGAAGCTTGGATCACTTAGAAACCAATGCTTAAGAAAATATGATCAAAGGATTTACAATGTTTAGAATGAATTTAGAACAGAAAGTTTTAGTGTGCAAAAGGTAAGTAAAAGTCCAGGAGAAGGCTGGTATTTATAGGAGAAAAATTGGACAGCTGGAGGTCTACTGGAGCGGGGGCGGTCCCCTTAATAATTAAGGGGGCCGCCTAGCAAAATTAAGGGGGCCGCCCCTACAGGCCGTTGGCCAATTTTGTCCTTTTGTGGGGAAGGTTTTTCTGGAACATTTTAACTGATTTTGGTAAAAAAAATTTGAATTCATATTTTTATAAAAGATTAAACATTTTAATTTAATACCAAAAATGTTTTTCAAAAATATATAAAATGTTTTTGATGTTTTATAAAAAATCTAATTATTAAGAAAATGTTCCTTTGATCATATAATGCATTAAGCACTTGTTTATTCATACCTTAAGTGATTAAGTTGTAGAAATGAATATTTACAACTAAATACTTGTTTATTTGATAAGTTTATGTTTAATGAGTTTATATTTTGTGATCATTAAAACATAGAGATATGAATAATGTTTTTAGGCATTATTTATGTCAACAATCTCCCCCTTTTTGATGATTACAAAACTTAAACTTATTAAATCCAAAAATTTATTTTTGGACAAGTATTTAGTGAGTTTACATTCACTTCTCCCCCTTTTTGTAGAATCAAAAAGGTTATGCCGACAATATTTAGAAACTAAATTTGTCGGGACGAAAACTCCCCCTTGATGTGTACTCCCCCTCGTTTGGGGGCACCAAGGAAACGAGCTATGGAACGCTTGCAAAAAAAAATGTTAGAAGCACAAGTATATGTAACAACAATAAGCAAGCATATAGAATAAGATCATTCATTTAATAAAGGTGTTGTGGATAAGTACACAACCAAAAGATTACAACATGAAGCATGCAAGCATACAAACAAAAACTACTAATGAAACTACATAATCATCTTAGAGGTACATGGTCTTCCATGGAGCTTGCTTACAAGAAGGTTTTGAAAAATTATTTTTAAGCATTGCATATGCTTAATTGGGTGAAAGTGGAGGTGGTGGTGGTGTAGTGGGTGAAGGAGGTGGAGGAGGTGGTGGGTGTGGGTTGGCAATCATGTTTTCAAGAGATGAAAACATGTAGTGTATCTCATCTCTAAGACCAAAGATTAAGGTCCGGTTATGGACGCAACAAAAACAATTATCACCATGGGCTTCAAGCATTGCCCAAGGTATAGGAAAGAATGGTGGTGGGGTTGGTGATGGTGAAAAGTGAGCATCAAGAGGTGTGATGGGTGATAGGGAAATGGCAAGTTGGGTGTATGAAGGTTCTTGAGTGGATGGTGGTGATGATGCTCTTGGTGATGATGTTAGATGAGTGTGGATGTAGTCATTTATGGATGAAGTGGATGGAATGGAGGAAGATGAAGCTCCATGGGTGGATGGTGTTTTTGATGGTGCATTTGGTGCACTTGGGGATGAATTTTGAGGTGGTTGTGATGGTGTTTTGATGTCATCTTGGGTTAGGTCAATGAAAGGTTGTTTTGGTGGTATGATAACAAGTCTTTGTTTCCTTGAAGTCTTAGAGATGGAGGATTTCGGTGATAGCATTGTGGATGAAAATGGGTGTTTGATGAAGGTGATGGTTGATGGAGTGAAAAGTAATTGTAAGGAGGGTTTTTATATTGTGAAAATGTGGTTGATTTAGGCAAATTGTGGAGGTTTTGTGGTAATATTCCAAGTCCAGTTCGTGCATTAAGGGTAATGGTAGCTGGGGCTAGGTAAAAGTGGTCACAAGATGCAAAAGGAAACAGTAAATTTTACTGTCCAGATGGCCGGTCCCCTTAATTGTTGGGCGGCCCCCTTAAAAATTAAGGGGACCGCCTAAGGAATTAAGGGGGCCGCCCATCTGGTGATTTCCCAGGCGACCAAATTTGAAAAATTTCCAGAAAAAGGTCATTTTTAGGGTGTCTTTGCAGCAAGTTTCATTTGGATCATGTACATCAAGAATGATTAAATATAATCAATTGCATATTAAAATAAATAATATACATATTTAAGACTAGAAAAAAAAAATCATATTAGAAGCATAGTCATATAATTTCAAATAACCTAGTAACTTAGTTCTAATAAGTTTATCATTTAACATAATAGAAGTCATAGCAAGCAAATGTTAAGATAATAATATTACATATAAATGTCTAATTATAACACCGATGATAACTAACGAAACACTCATCAAACAAGTCTATTTCTTCTTCTTTCCAAACATCCTTCCGAGTGTCTTTCCAATAGACTTGAAACCGCCTCGTACTTCTTGACGCATCTGCTGTGTGGTGTTGAGTAGTTCGGTGTGTCTTTCATATAGCAGTTCGTCTGTTCGTTCGGAAGGAGAAGGGACTTGATACTCGGTGTAATCAAGATCCGGAAGATTTTGAACGAAGGTCCTAGGTGATGGGGTACTAGCACGTGTTGTGCCCTCCTCCTCATCATCATCATCATCATCGTCTCCTTGATGTGATGTGGAACCACGAGGTGGAAGTGAGACAGATTTACGAGATTTTCCTTTGTCACTTCGGGAGCGACGAGCACGGACACGAACAAGTGGATTGAGGACCGGTAGAACAGACTCATAGAGTGGACTCCGAAGCTGTGGATAGTGTTCCATGATATCATTGTAGAGACGGGTGAGAAACATGCCATACGGAAGATTTGCATTACGAGTGTTTTTGGCGGACATGATACGGTAGACAAAGAGATATGCCAAATTGTACGGCTTTTCAGTAATGATACAATACAACATGTGGAGTATGCTCGCCGTGACATGATCACGGTGACCACTGGTACCAAACGCATTCTTACGAATGAGTTCTTCCCAACGTCTCATGTCGCTGCGTAGCTCCTTGAGAAGGACTTGGTTTGGAGTGATGTCAACATCTTTTGATTTGATCTTTCGACTAGTCGTACCACGAGCTAGTCCAAGATATTGACGAATCTCTTCAGGAGATGGAATCTCTGAGTAGTAAGGACCCTGTTGAGGTCGATTTTCCTCAAGAGACGAGAGGTCCCACTCATTAGAGAAGACGGCTTGACCGGAGAAGGGGATTCTTAGAATTTGCCCGAATTGAGCAAGAGTAAGAGTGATGAATTGGTTTTGAATCATGAAGGATATGAGGATATACCCATTGGGATCGGTTTGTAACATCACTTGACTATAAGAGTCGAGGACAAACCGGGGAATGATTGGCTCATTTATTTTGTAGAGACAATCAAGACCAACGTTGGTGAACATTCGTTCGATGAAGTCGGATTCATAGAACGATGGATGGACAATTCTTCCTTCGTGAATGTTCCTATCCTCAATGGGACGATAGAAACAAGCAACAGAGGGAGCCATGCCCGGAGTAGAAGAGACTTTAGGAATGTATGCTTTTGTTTTTGAGACATCGCCAACTGTCACTTTGGGCATTCTCACCTATACAAGATAGCAACAAAAAAAAAAAAAAAAAAAAAAAAAAAAAAAAAAAAAAAAAAAAGCTACTTATGTGGAACGTAAACATACTTCGACTCTAAAACTTAAATCCTAAGAAGTAGTTTACAATGTTCCTTAGTTTTAATTTTTAACTCGCTTGAAATGTATTTTATGATGTTAAAGAATAGTTATAGGGATATTATGACAAGAAATCAACAATATCCGAACGTTCTTTTATACGTCATAAGCTACCTTGAAATATGGCTAGACAAACATTGGATTTTATATCTAGCTATTTCTTACGAGTGTTTATGTTAAGTAACTTAGATTTTGACTCAAAAATTTCTTTCAAAATGTTGTGCCAAACGCTCCTTTAAATAAGAAAATAACTAGTAAAATTTCAATATACATATGAATTATGTATCTTGATGACTTAAAACAACTAATTTCATGTTTATAAACTTGACAAGTAGTTATGAACTTAATTTTGATTGAATTTTGATGATTCTAGCTCCTAATCCAAACACTCTCTTATATTTAACAAAAACATTTTTTATGATTCGAAAAATATATTTTTAGGATTTGTGAGTTGTAATAAACCAATGTGATTAGTTTTAACATGTGTTTATGGCATAATTCAACAATATGATTAGTTTTGAAAAGGAGTGATTAGTTCGACATAATGGTTTTTTTAATTACTTAGTTTCTAGGTTGATTAATCATTCTAGTCCTATGGGGAGCATTTGGTTATAAGATTTCTAGACTTAATTTTAACAAATTATGGATTAAAAGAAAGTTTAGTAAAAGACCTAATTATGATTAGACTCAAAATTGAATGGAATTAGATGAAATGTGAATTGGAAAACTTACAAAATGTGTTGCTAATCAAGATACAAGTGTTTGCCCCTTGCGAAATTAGTCGGAGATGGTGATTTGGAGAATGGTTTTTGAGTTATGGTTCGTTCACAGCAGCAGCAAGTATGAGTGAGTTTGAAAAATGGGGTGTTTGGTAAAGATTTTTGGAAGAAAAACATTTTTGGGAGCTACAGTAGGCCGGTCCCCTTAATTATTAAGGGGACCGCCCCCGTTTACTAGCCGGTCCCCTTAAACATTAAGGGGGCCACCTAGTAAAAAATGTATTTTTGTTGGTTTTAGTTTCTGATAGCAAAATAATTTTATGTATATATATAGATTTATTATATATCAAAAATACATTGGGTTTTAATGGCACGAGGAAGGAATACTTGACATTTTATTAACATTTCGTTAAGAAAACATTTCTTGAAAATTTTGGATAAAATGATCAAGATGTCAAGTCGACAAATGTGTTAGGGGGTGAGAGTAAAAGTGCATGTTTATATATATATATATATATATTTATTTATTTATTTATTTATTTATTTATTTATTTGTGTAAAAACGTGGGATGTTGACTGGAGTTAAGAAATGATGAGGTAATGATGGAGATAGGTGCTGGCGATGACGGGAGTTTGTTTCATCCATAGTTTACTTGACTCGACGGTCAAAGTGCTACTTCTACGTTAATCCACTTAACTCACTTCTCTTCATCACCATGAGTTATGTAACAGTGGACACGGAAGATTTTCGTGTTGAACGTTAAAGTTCAAAAGAGGCAAAGGGGGAAGAAAAGGTTCGAGGACGAACAATTTCTTTTAGTTCTAGATAGTCAACAAATGACATATCTAGGTTATGTGCGTATATATATATATATATATATATATATATATATATATATATATATATATATATATATATATATATATATATATATATATATATATATATATATAGTATGTATAAATAGTAGTATAGGTATATATATGTATATATGCATAAGGAGTAACATACAAGTACAAACTACACTAGGCATAAAAAAACTAATGGGGGCATGCAATTGGCTAGTTCATTTATCTACGCATATAATGGTGATCATGAAAGAGCGGCGTACCTTTTGGTCTTCAACATGTGGTCTTCAAGTTCTTCAAAGCATATTAACTTATAAAAGTCAATTATGAAAGAGATATCGCCTTTCCTGATGAGTTTGCAATCTAGCCACTTGGTCCCCATGATCTCATTTGTCCATAGTTGTTTGGCCCAAACATGGTTTGCAATTGACTCGGATGCATATATGGTGGAAGTATTCCCCAAGGATTGTAGCTTGGTGGATTTGGGTAATTCCACATTGGGTAACTATTATTATGACGGTTTGGTATATTTTGGTTTCTTTTAGGTTGAGGAGTTTTAGGCCGAGGGTGAGGACTAGGAGGTCTTCTAGGTGGAGGTGTTTTTGACCTTAACCTTGGTTTAGAGTATTTTACTTCATTTTTTAAAGATGCTTTATAAAAGGTTTTTACTTCCTCATCACTAGCTATGGGTATTTTTCTATCTTTCATAAGTATATACTTAGGTTTTGACTCTAAAGGTTTTTGCTCACTAGTTTCACATTCAAACTTTACATTTTTAGTTTGACTATTTGAATCCTTAGTTGAATTAAATCCTAATCCGGTTTTATCACTTGATACTCTTTGAATACTTATTATTTCCCTAAGAGAATTACTACTATTTTCGAATTTGTTAAGCCTATAAATTTCTTCCTTAAGTATTTCATTTTCATTTTTAGTTTCTTGACATGTTTTACATTCAAGAATTTCTTTTCCTTTTTCTAAGTTATGTAGTTTAATTTTTAATTCTAGTATTTCTTTTTCTAATTGATTATTTATGTGTTTTAGTGATTTATTTTTAGTCATTACTTTTTGGCCTAATATACATAACCTATTATATTCGTTATCTAGGTCTTTTTCATCTAATGATAAATTTTCATCACTAAAGTATTCGGTTTCGGAACGTACCTCACTTGATGTCTTAGCCATAAGACACTTCTCCTCTTTTGTGGTTTCTTTCTCGTCTTCTTCACTGTCACTCCATGCTCCTCCAATGAACGCCTTTTGGTTTTGCTCCTTTGACATCATAGGGCATCTTCCAATGAGATGATTTGGATCGCCGCATTTGAAGCACTTCCTCTTGCTCTTGCTACCTTTGTCGTCTTTGTTTCTTTGGAGAGTTTTCCTTTCGTCATGTGGTTGTCTAACGAATCTTCCTCGTCTTCTGAAAAACTTCTTGAAGTCTCTTACGGCCATGGCATATTCTTCATCATCACTTTCGGAGGTTGAGCTATCCTCGTCACTTGATGCTTTCCTAGCTTTCAACGCGATTGACTTGCTTTGCTCTTTCTTTCCTTTGACCATCTCGAAGTCTTTCTTGATTATTGCTTCGTAGACTTTCAAGTTGCCAATCAACTCGTCAAGTTGAAGAGTTGACAAGTTCTTTGATTCTTCAATCGCCGTAACTTTAGCCCGCCATTTTGGATGAAGAGCCCTAAGAAATTTCCTGACAAAATTCTTACTAGAAAAACTCTCATCAAGTGCCTTTAAACTTGTGATGATTGTGTTAAACCTAGCAAATGCATTATCAATTGATTCCTCTTCCGGAATCGTGAATTGTTCATATTGTTGAACAAGAAGATCTATTTTATTATCTTTGACTTGACTATTACCTTGGTGAGTTATTAGTAAAGAGTTCCAAATTTCTTTTGCGGTTTCGCACATAAAGATTCTTTCGTATTCTTTACGTGGTAGCGCATTATAAATAACCATTTTAGCCTCATTATTTTTAGAAAGTTTTCTTTTTAAATCATCACTTTGTTTTTCAAATGGTACAATTTCATCCTTTTTAGTTTCAAGATTATGTTGAATAGGTAAAAAATCACCATTAGTAATAACATGCCAAAGATCTAGATCTTTTGACTTCACATAAGTTTCGAATCGATTTTTACAATATAAAAATCCATCACTTTCAAATAGTGGTGGTCTTTGCATAGATTGCCCTTCTAAATATTTTTCAGATTCCATAGATCGTTTCAAGTTTTAAAATACAGTTAATTTTAAAAATCTTGTTTAACCTGTCTCTGATACCAATTGTGGAAAACTAGAAGGGGGGTTGAATAGTTTTACGTCTTTTTAATTTATGAAAACTTTTGTTTACTTTTTAAAAACTTCGATTCTATCTTATATGAATTCAACTCTTGATCAATATGAACATATATAAACAAATATAGATAAGTAATGCAAGTAAGGTAAATATAATGAAACAAGAGAGAGAGATAGAAAGATCAAACCACAACACGGAGATTTATAGTGGTTCGGCTACAAGGACACCTTCCTTGCCCTACTCCACTCCTCGAGTCACCTACTCGAGAGTTTTCTTCACTATGTCAACAAACTCCCTTATGGCGGAGAAACCTTACACAACTTTAGCTTACACCGGCTTAACGACACAAAGCTAGATGTCGAGTCCTAATCGTAGCTAGAACCAATCTCACAACTTATACACAACTTCTACATGACTTAATCACGACTTCTTCACGACTTCTTCACAACGGCTTCACGACTTCTTCACAACGGCTTCACGACTTCTTCACGACTTCTTCACGACTTCTTCTTCACGACTACTTCTTCACAACTACTTATTCACAACTACTTCACAACTAATTTACAACACCACTACGTAATTACACTTAGATCTACTTATCACAACTACACAACACTTTACACAACAACACTATTGAATGAGGTAAGTAATAACACTTCTTCACTAGTTGAAGTAGAGTTCTTCTTTTGCACTTTTGGTGGTGGAAGCTTGGATCACTTAGAAACCAATGCTTAAGAAAATATGATCAAAGGATTTACAATGTTTAGAATGAATTTAGAACAGAAAGTTTTAGTGTGCAAAAGGTAAGTAAAAGTCCAGGAGAAGGCTGGTATTTATAGGAGAAAAATTGGACAGCTGGAGGTCTACTGGAGCGGGGGCGGTCCCCTTAATAATTAAGGGGGCCGCCTAGCAAAATTAAGGGGGCCGCCCCTACAGGCCGTTAGCCAATTTTTTCCTTTTGTGGGGAAGGTTTTTCTGGAACATTTTAACTGATTTTGGTAAAAAATTTGAATTCATATTTTTATAAAAGATTAAACATTTTAATTTAATACCAAAAATATTTTTCAAAAATATATAAAATGTTTTTGATGTTTTATAAAAAATCTAATTATTAAGAAAATGTTCCTTTGATCATATAATGCATTAAGCACTTGTTTATTCATACCTTAAGTGATTAAGTTGTAGAAATGAATATTTACAACTAAATACTTGTTTATTTGATAAGTTTATGTTTAATGAGTTTATATTTTGTGATCATTAAAACATAGAGATATGAATAATGTTTTTAGGCATTATTTATGTCAACAATTATACTTCAGTCAACATTTACATGTTTAACCTTAGTATGACATTAATAACTGGATTTTAGAAGGTTATGTATTTGTTTTTGAATATTTTCAAGATTTGTTGATGCTCCCACTTACTTTTGTAAGTATAGACAATTCTCTAAATACTAAGTATTTAAGCAACAATAAATTGTTCTTTATTTGGGAACCACAAAATACATTTTAAGTTCTCATCTCAAGATTGTTAATAAAATGCTTCATAAGATTTTAACAAATTCAGAACTTAAATCAAGACATAATGGAATTTCTTCCAACAACTCTAATTAAGGTTTGTAGCAAAACCCAAATTTTGTATCACCCTTTAACCGAAAACCTTAGCAACAGTTTTGTGTTTCGTCAAGCTAGGAGGAACACCAATACTACAATCTTCAAGCTAGGAAGTGTAGAAAAATCAAAAACCCAAAAGGGTTTAGGATTCGATTGGTTTGAGTGGAAAAACCAAAAATCCCTAAAGGTTTAGGGGTTTCGGTCATGGGTTGTCTTGAATACCTTCTAGGTTTGAACCATATTGAGTATGTCCACGACACACGCAATTTTCTAACCTTGATATATTTTCGAGGCAGAGCAATTAAAGCTATCATGAATTAAACAATATGAATACTGTTTGTTTCAACCTTTTAGACATACCATAATAATGTGGTATTCTATAAGTATTTGAATTGTGAAACTATATCAGAATTCCATAGATAATTTATTTCTCTTTGGACCAAATACTTGTCAATTGGGTCGAGCCAAATTGCATATTAAGTATTGTCGAACCAAGTGCATGCTATAATGTATATTTCTTGAATAATACAAGAACCTTATGCTCATGTGTTCACAAGAAGACAGAACTGTTCAAGAATTATATGTTCATGTGTTTACAAGAAAACAGAACATGTCAATAATACATTATAAGTCTTTGAATAATTCAAAGGCCTCATGTTTATGTGTTAACAATAAGACATAACAATTTTACTATATACTTTATGTTATAAGTCATTGATTAATTCAAGGACTTTATAATTATGTCTTAACATGTAAACATAATTATACTAACAAAAGTAATCATGAACGCAAACTCTTGAGTTCTGTAGTAATTTCAAGTTAATTTTATACTTCAGAATTATGATTATTATCATTTAACCATAATAGTGTTGACTAAAACATGTAGTCGAAATGTTGAAGTATCTTTACACTATATCATGACATTTGAATGTAGTAGGGCAACAAACATCTTACGTGTTCAAGTCCTAGTAGAATGATTAGCTTTCTTACCTTGCGGTCAAGAGAAACCAATAATATGTTGTTCCTTGCACACACTTTGAGATTTCTCCCACTTGTGTAAGGCACAACATCATATTATGAAAACAAACAACATGTGATTGATGAAGCGAAAAGTGTACCGCTTTTAGGGGGTCATTTAAGCCCTAAATCGTATTTATTTGATCAAATATTGCCCTAAATCGTTCCTTTTGTCATTTTAGGTACTTTGGAGAAGAAATCTGGAAAAGGAAGCATTTTGGACGTTTTTGGAGCATAAAAGTGAAGAAAACGACAAAGTCTCAAAATTATGTTGGAAAGTACCTTTGACGGCATCAGGGATTGGTCCAGATGACGTCATGGCTTGGCAAAAGTGGTGGATATGAAAATTACTCATGATAAGCCAGAGAAATTTACACAGGAAAGTCTGAGGGCGTCACCCTTTAATGTGATCAAGGTCGTCACGGCTTAACTTAAAGAGGGACGGCGTCAAGCCATATTCTGACGGCGTCAAGCTTTGATAAGCCAGAGCGGATTTTGGAGGTCTAAAGAGGGACGGCGTCAGGAAGGCCATCCGGGAACCCTAGACACGGCGAGGTGACGGCGTCAAGTCCTATAACGTGACGCCGTCAGCCCTTAAACTCTATATATAGTTTTGCAATTTTTTGTCATTAGAGTGCAACTTTGTGAGGAGAAACCCTAAAGACGAATTTCTGCCATTTTTAAGGGTTTTCATACCCTTGGATCTCCCATGATTAATTGAAGATAAGTAATCGTTTAATCATTCAATATGTCTATGTGTTGTTTGATTATATCTCGTTCTTGTCTTTTGATTAACATGCTAGGCTAGATTTATCTTGTGTTTGCTTAGAACTAATGAAACCTAGCTATTGATTATTGGTTATTAGTGTGTTATTAGTTGTATTGGATGATTGTTTATCTATGTTAGGCTTAAGAAAACTGGCTAACCTCCTATTCGGTAACTTGCTTGAACGTCTTAAGAAACATGAACCAATGCGTACTAAGGTTTTTATGGTTGTATTTAATGCATGAGCGAATTCTAGTGATCCCATGTTAGGAGCTTCCTAGCCGGCTCGACATAGGAGTGAAGTAGGAGCTTGTAGAGTTGGGGAAGTACGTATGCCACCCCACGATTGGTATTCAGGAATACACCCGTCATCCACGCAATTAATACACACTAATCAACCGGTAAAAGATAGTTAGGGAGTAAGGAAATCTAAGTAAACACATTTCTCTCCACATAAGTTTCACAACCTTTTCATTTTCATTATTTTATTTTATTTGCATTCGTAGTTATTTGGGTTAGTTGACTAGCAACTAATTCCGCCCACTCCTTCAAACCCGAGATTTTACTTGCTTTCATAAAAATATAAAAATACAAAAAGAATCTTCCCTCACCCTTAGACCTATTAGAGTAGTTTTTCAATCCTAACGACACTATTCCCTGTGGAGAACGATCAATCCCCCGTACTTACCACTACACTATACTACATCGGTCAGGTACACTGCCTGGTGGGGTTGTAAGCCTCTTGAGATCCCTCGAGAGGTAAAACCTGTTGTAAGGTCGCAAAACCACGCATCAAGTTTTTGGCGCTGCTGCCGGGGAATAGTTATTGTTTAGGTTGAATTTTTATTTTATTAGGTCTACTCACTTGATTCCTATCGAGTGAGATATTTATTTTCTTTTTATTAGATTTCTTTAGTCTATCTTTTTCTTTGTGCCCTTTGTTTGTAAAACCATTTTCATTTGTCACCATGGCGGATGAAATTTCATTTAGATCATTAACAATAGAGGAACAATTACTTTACACGGATAGATTTGCTTCCTGTTGTTCCAATGAATTTTTAAGTGATCTTAGATATATACAAGAGGAGATGGGTGTAAAGTTTGATAGGTTTGATGAATTATGTGCATGTGCGGCTTCTATTAAACAATCATTGTTAGGATCAACTCCTTTTAGTGAAACCCTTTGGAAAAAATTTGAGGAAAGCTTCCTAACCGTGAACCATAAGTTGAATGAATTGATGGGTTTATATACATCACAACTTGAGGAAACAAATGAGGAGGATTTATCCGACTATAGGTACCATGAGCAAGAAGACCTAGTTTTTAAGAACATGGACCTTGAATTGGACCAAGATTGTGAGATGGTTAGTGTTGAACTACCTAGTTGCATGAGTGAGATAGATTTCACCAAAACATATGACACGCATGATGAATCCTTTAGGCAATTGGAACATAGTAATCAAGTTGAATATTACGATGAATCGGACTTAGAATTTCAAATGGCTAGAGAAGGATTTGAGATACTTAGGAATGTGTTTGGGTTAGATCCTACCAAAACACATGATGAACATATAGGTGATTTAGATACTATGGAGAATGAGGTTAGAAATGCAAGACCACTAAATACCCCACAAATCCTACCATCATTTGAGGTTAACACACCGCCCGTAACTTACCCGGAAAAAGTAGAAGAGACTATAGGAACCCCAATAGAGGTAGAACCCTTGGACCAAACACAACTAGAGGATATAGGTTTGAATACTTGTAGTCATAACCTTTCTTTTAGTTATATGGAAGTTCCTAGTTTTGATGAACCGGAGCCTCAGCCAAAACCGTTACCTAATCTTCCATCCTTAGATGTGAATTTAGGAATTGAAAAAGGTCCCGATCCACCCATCAAACCATGTAGTCCGGGTAATGTTAAGATTAAGGTAGTAGACTCTAGGCCATGTGGAGTGGAAGCTAATATAGGAGTGAACCGTGACCTTACATACTTACATCACCCATTCATGATTGATCACAAGAAACATTATGGGTTTAAACCGGGTTTATTAGGTCAAGATGGATTCCCAACTAGGAATCTCTCGAAGTTGATAGAAGATGATCCCTTTTTAGGAGAAAACTTTAATTCACCCATTGACCAAAGTGAACTAGGTAAGGTTATGATGAAAGGAGCACACCCCTTTGAGTATATAATTCTTCCACCACTCTTTCCTCACGCAGCATACTTCCACCAAGATGGTGTGTATCGCTACTATCACCCGCACTTAATCCTAAGTATAGGAAAAACCTCTCCTTTATCCGTTAAATAAGGGTAGAGTCAGGCTCGTGACTCGAACAAAAACAAGCGCTTCTTGGGAGGCAACCCAAGCTTTATTTGCTTTGTGTGTTTATTTATTTGTTTGTTTGATTTTATTTGCTTCCGTATGTATGTTTAATTTTTATTATTATTGATTTATGTTCGGTACTAAATTGTGAAAATGCTTTATCTTGTTTTTAACTTCGTCTTAATTACATATAAAGGTATTTTGCAAAAGATAAGTGTAAGGGAAATCCAAATCGGTTTATTAGAACAAATGAACATGAATCATAACAATATTAAATTAACATACATATTAGTAATTGTTTGAGTCAAATGCTTGTATCGAGTCATAATGATATTTTGCAGGAATTCCAGGAAGTAAGGTATAGGTTTTTCCAGAAATTTTCCGGAAACTTAACATAAGAATTCTGTCAGATTATTTCTGACGGCGTCAGGCATTACAACCTGACGGCGTCAGGTTTTAATTTTCTGAAATTTTTGAAAGTTTTGTTTTTCTACCGGAATCATAAAAAGTTTTTATTAAATCTCTAACTTATAAACTCCAGGAATCTGCAAAATAATCATTCCACAAGCATTATATCCTTATATAGATTTATCCCGCCGATGTTATGCAGGTTTTCGTGTTTGTTTTCTCAGGTTTAACAGGTTATTTTGGACAAGGAGATGTATGTGGAATCAGGCTTTTGGCGATGCTTTAGTCTTGGAGCTTCTACATTTTATTGGAAGAAGATCTAACCATGTTACCCCTTTATCCACCGAGCGAATCAGGGGAGTATTTGATTTCATTCTTTTACCTTATTTACTTTTACATCTTGTTATTTGAACATTGGGGACAATGTTCATCTTAAGTGTAAGGGGGGGGGGTAAAGTACGATACTTTAGAGAATACAAGTGCACTTGATTTTTGTTTGTTTAATGGTAGATGTGTAATAAAACTGAGAGAAATACCTGTTAGGGCAATTTTAGTGCCAAATTTAAAATTTTTTACAACATATAGGAGCGAAACTTTGATCTTAATGAGCGTCTCATGGATAGGAGTTATATGACTAGCACAAAAACCGTACCACTAAAAAATTTTCCACCCCCAAATATGTGAAGTTTGCCCCTAGAATTGGTAGGAAAAGCATTTATGCTATAATGTGTGTACCGGTAGCACTTAGATTCTAGAACTTGCGTTAGGACCATTCCGAGGCCACAAGTGAGACTACATTCGTGTAGTTAGATTTACTACATGATAAGAGGCATTAGGATTAACCCATTGTTTTACACCTGTGTTTTTGTTATAATTACGTTGGCTACATTGGTCAAGTAATTCTCCCACACCCTTTGCGTTGTACTCATTTTTAGTACACGATACCCCTAGTACACCCCTCAGAGCCTATCTTTTCGTTTCGACCTTTAAGCATTTTACTTAAAGGAAGAATTTGTTACACCCCACTTAAATGTACACCCAAATCGCCTTAGCCTACCTTGTATGCACTCATCTTTAGTGCATTATTGTGACAACATTTGTTTAAACCCAAGTTAATTATCTAATTGATTACATGGTTGCTAAGTCGAGTCATATCCTTGTACATATTATTTTGGGACGATTGGGACTCGTGGGTAAAGTACTAGTGTAATGGAGTAATGGGGAAGAACATCATTTATTACCCCCATATGTGCTAAATATTTTAAAAGTACTCCAAGTGTTTCGATTATCTTAATTCGAGTCATTAGAATAGTATTTGTAAAGTTATGTAAAAGTTCAAGTGTAAGGGGAATGCAACGACCCTATGATGTATTATTTTGGATGGTAGGGCAAAAGTGTATGCAAAAAAAAAAAAAAAAAAAAAAAAAAAAAAAAAAAAAAGTAGAAAAAACATACGGACTACCATCCCGTTTCATTTTATGTTTGTTTTATGTTTTTGTTATTTTGTTTTTAGCTTAAGATTGAGTCTAGTCTTGGCTTAGCAACATTGTATAGTACATGTAATTAATCAAGATCTTTAACTCGCCACCAGTAAAATATCCCTTATCCAACAAAACCGTGTTTATCATATCCCTACACCTAACGTTATAACCCGTTTAAAAGCCCTCTTTGATAGTTTATCTTAGGTGCTTACGCCTAGTGGAGGAGGTTTTTGATCCTTTCCCAAGCCTATGGTAATCTATTTGCTATGACAGGTAGTGAGAGATATTATCCGTTTTCATTTATGAGATTTATTTTGATGACACCTGAGAGATGTGAGTATCTAAACACTACTTGTGAGGTGCTAGTTTGTAATCTCCGTGCTTATTTTGATTAAAGTGGAACGACTAATTGTTGTAATTACTTTTATATTAGCGTTAAATGACCCCTAACTTGTATTTTGATTAGAATAAAAGCGCATTTGCTTGAGGACAAGCAAATCTCAAGTGTAAGGGTATTTGATGAAGCGAAAAGTGTACCGCTTTTAGGGGGTCATTTAAGCCCTAAATCGTATTTATTTGATCAAATATTGCCCTAAATCGTTCCTTTTGTCATTTTAGGTACTTTGGAGAAGAAATCTGGAAAAGGAAGCATTTTGGACGTTTTTGGAGCATAAAAGTGAAGAAAACGACAAAGTCTCAAAATTATGCTGGAAAGTACCTTTGACGGCGTCAGGGATTGGTCCAGACGGCGTCATGGCTTGGCAAAAGTGGTGGATATGAAAATTACTCATGATAAGCCAGAGAAATTTACACAGGAAAGTCTGACGGCGTCACCCTTTAATGTGATCAAGTTCGTCACGGCTTAACTTAAAGAGGGACGGCGTCAAGCCATATTCTGACGGCGTCAAGCTTTGATAAGCCAGAGCGGATTTTGGAGGTCTAAAGAGGGACGGCGTCAGGAAGGCCATCCGGGAACCCTAGACACGGCGAGGTGACGGCGTCAAGTCCTATAACGTGACGCCGTCAGCCCTTAAACTCTATATATAGTTTTGCAATTTTTTGTCATTAGTGTGCAACTTTGTGAGGAGAAACCCTAAAGATGAATTTCTGCCATTTTTAAGGGTTTTCATACCCTTGGATCTCCCATGTTCAATTGAAGATAAGTAATCGTTTAATCATTCAATATGTCTATGTGTTGTTTGATTATATCTCGTTCTTGTCTTTTGATTAACATGCTAGGCTAGATTTATCTTGTGTTTGCTTAGAACTAATGAAACCTAGCTATTGATTATTGGTTATTAGTGTGTTATTAGTTGTATTGGATGATTGTTTATCTATGTTAGGCTTAAGAAAACTGGCTAACCTCCTATTCGGTAACTTGCTTGAACGTCTTAAGAAACATGAACCAATGCGTACTAAGGTTTTTATGGTTGTATTTAATGCATGAGCGAATTCTAGTGATCCCATGTTAGGAGCTTCCTAGCCGGCTTGACATAGGAGTGAAGTAGGAGCTTGTAGAGTTGGGGAAGTACGTACGCCACCCCACGATTGGTATTAAGGAATACTGTCACACCCCCAAAAATGGTTTGCATCGGAAAGTAATGTCTTTGGGGTGCAACTCAATTGGTATCATAACACAAGTGTAAAGAACGGTTTTCACATCAATCATTTAGAATATATTTGATAAGTCAAAAGTGTTAAATTTACATTATGAAAAGTGGTGCGGAAGTTTGCCCATAAAATAAGTTAAGCGGTCCCAAATGTTTTATCAGAGTCTTCTATGACCATGTCATGCCCTGCCAAAAGCCTCCAGTAGCGTGCTATTGCTTGGTTCCTGAAAATACATGCTAAAGTGTCAACACGAGGTTGGTGAGTTCATAGAGTTTGTTATAAATAAGTTGAAAAGCGTTTAAAGAAAGTTTCCATAGCATAGGCATTGTAAATCCACTCAGTTCCAAGCCCTGCCCATTCAAGACTTGCAACCTGTGTGTTTACAACCCAATGCTAACATAGTATGTCTAGGATAGATGACTTGCATACCAATGCACAATGTAATAGATGTCTTGCATACCAATGCAAAACGTAATAGTTGACTTGCATACCAATGCAAAACGTAATAGATGTCTTGCATACCAATGCACAATAGAATAGATGACTTGCATACCAATGCAAACGTAATAGATGCCTTGCATACCAATGCACAATGTAATAGATGACTTGCATACCAATGCAAAACGTATTTGATAAACGAGAAAAGTAATTTAAGCATGTATCTCCCCCAAAAGTTCAAAACGTATAAAAGTAGGGGCTATGAAAACTCACCTGATGCGATAGCAACAATACTAGTAGTGAATATGCTGGAATGAGGCTCGGTCTCTAACCGCGACCTAATGTGAATGATATGATCTAAGGTAAGCAAATGAAATGATTCTACTCATGCAATTACGTATGTTAACGATACCACTCGTTAGTTTTGAAAATAACGTTTATCGTCGAAAACTACATTTTTGACGTCTCGGCAAGTTATGAACTACTTTTCGTGTAAATATGTTGAAACGGCACTCCACGATCCTTGTTTGATGTTTTATTGTCAAATAAAATAGTTTCGTCGCAAAATATTACTTTTACAACTGGTGAAAATATGACTGAACGGCCTCGCAAAGCTAGTCGCAAAATATTGTACGTTAAGAGTTAGTAATAGAACTTGATGCTTTTGAAATCTTTGTAACATAATCTCTCAGCCGTCTCCTTTGACTTTTGATCATACGCGTCTCGATCATGTAGATAATCGGTCACCAACTTGGCGACTTGCTAGTTTTACACTTTTTATTTTTATATAATGGTTGTTTTTGGCGATGCTAGAAAATTCATAACTTACTCATTATAAGTTCAATCAACAAGCGGTCGATTGATTTGTAAAATAGGCCGGGAATACTTCGTTTCACCTCAAGGAGTTTATGGCCCAAACCGCCTCGCTCAACGGGAAAATAGCTCGCAAGATGGTGCCTCGCAAAAACTGTTTACACTTAGAAAATATTGGAATTATAGTGAGGCTGTCAAAATAAGTTTTGTTAGTCGGATTTTCAGAAATTCATATCTTGGTCGTTACAAGTCGGTTTTCAATGTTCTTTATATCCACGCAATCGTCATAACATGAACTAACATATTCTCAGTGGCTCGGCTCAGCTAGACTACGGCTAATGCCTCGTTCTGTCCCCTGAAGTTCGGCCAACAGCACGCATTTTCTGAAAATAATAGTTTTGCGTTGCTAACTTTAAAACATCGTATCTCCTTCGTTATAACTCGGTTTTTAGTGATTCAAGCGACCACGTTTTCGTGTTTGAGAGTACTTTCTAAATATGAAAGCTAAAATAACGCCATGTTTACTGATTTTTCCAAAGTTTACATTTCTGGACAGCGGGTATATATATATATGTTAAAAACTCGTTTTCTTGGTTCGCGGCTTGATCAAACGACTACAACACAACTCCACAAGTACACACATCCTACCATACACCTTCTTAAGGTGTCATGGGTCCTAAACATCACTAAAAATAGTGGGCTTCGCGGGGTTGTTAATAAAACATGCCGATCTAAGGATTGAGATAGTTTTAATGAAAAATAAAACAAGTGGTATACATAACATAGGTTTTGCATGGATAGCTCTCGAAATAAATAGGAAATACATCAATATAAGAACAAAGAGAGTATGTAAAGATCAAAAATAGTGTTCTTGAGCTTACTTGATGATTGGTGTGCTAGGATGAAAAACGACCACAACCTTGGAGTTTTTATTACAAAACTCTAACAAGGAAGGTATTCGGGACAAGAATGAAACTTGATCTTCAAAAATTTATGGAATCCCTTGGTGTTCTTGTTGGTGCCGTGGGATGGAGAGGAAGAAAGGGAGAGTATTTGGTAAATTTTGCTAAGTTAAAATGATATGAAATGTGTTAATTGAAATAATGAAGTTTTATGTAAAGTTAGCCATTAAGGCTTTTGGTTTATTAGGCCAACTAGGCAAGGGGGGGGGGGGGGGGCGGCAAAGCTTCCTTGGGAAGCTTTGTGATGATATTTTTGTCTAAAAACATTTTTAGGATAAGTCTTGGTTAGTTTAGTGTGTAATTTCGGCGTTATCGGGTACCGGGTTAACTAAAAATAAAACGTGACGAATAAAAATAAAATTCGACAAAGTTGTAAAAACTCATAAAATCATGTTACTGATAAAAATCGGGTGTTAAAATAGTGTTCGTGATAAAATATCGCAAACCGATGGGGTTATAAGCCCTAACCGGGAAAATATAGCAAAAGGTTTTAAAACACCGGGTAAGTTAATAATATAATTTCTATATCATTATAATGAGCATGAAAATATGTTAGGATCATAGTCGGGAGTATTTGAGTATAATATTAGTAGTAATGACTGAGTGGTAACGTTTAATGAACATACGTAAATTGAAATGATGCAATCCCGTGCATAGTAAAGACTCGAAAATGCGAATTGTGACAGTCTCCACCCGTTAAGGAATTCAGTCCCTGAATTCAGCTCGCTCGTTCTACCTACGTATGTTCTCATGGTCGGGTTTGATGGGGGTAAACTTTCCCATTATCGAGCGTAGTCCCCAAAAGACCTCTAGGTAACCGATTTTTACTTAATCCCACAACTCATCAAACAAGAACTGTCATGGGATTAGGCTAAATCGGTTTGAGGTTGTCGATTCAAATTTAATCTCACAACTCATCAAACAAGAACTGTCATGAGATTAAACTGAATCGGCTCGGGTAGCAACTTGACTCTTAGCTTGATTTTCGCAACTCATCAAACAAGAACTGTCACTAAATCAAGCTAGGAAACAAGTTGTCTGAAAGAATGGATTCAACATCCTGAAATGAGGTCTTTTGAAAGATTGGCTCGATATTGGAATTGCTTACACCGATCAAATCAATCCGGACATAATTCCATTATAACTACTCTCAGTATTGCAAAATTCATCTCTGAGTCGAACATAGGTGGTCAGGCTATGTCCCACTGTCCCGGGTCGAATATAGATGACCAGTCTATATTCCACCGAGGTTTAATGAATTTTGGAATACTCAGCTTAGTTATACTAATACTATGTCCTTCACATTTAAAGGGTGATTCAAATGACTAAGGCATGTGATCAGGCTTGAGGCCGAATGATAAACTACGTAAGGAAAAGGTGTAACGCTGTGACGTGTATGATATGTATGCACCCTTATATGTAAGACAATCATAGTAATCAACGAGAATAAGTGAGTATAATCCATCTGGCAATAAGATACAAATCTCATTAAATATGTCAGCAACAAACCACAAATGAGGCATCAGCTTGGCAGGCAGGCACGTGGCGGTCATAGGGTTAAGTTTTCGTAAAAGTAGCTATAGTTTAGGTTTTAAAATTACCCAATTCTCTATAGCCTAGGCTCTGATACCAATCTGTCACACCCTGAAAAATGGTTTGCAGCGGAAAGTAATGTCTTTGGGGTGCAACTCAATTGGTATCATAACACAAGTGTAAAGAACGGTTTTCACATCAATCATTTAGAATATATTTGATAAGTCAAAAGTGTTAAATTTACATTATGAAAAGTGGTGCGGAAGTTTGCCCATAAAATAAGTTAAGCGGTCCCAAATGTTTTATCAGAGTCTTCTATGACCATGCCATGCCCTGCCAAAAGCCTCCAGTAGCGTGCTATTGCTTGGTTCCTGAAAATACATGCTAAAGTGTCAACACGAGGTTGGTGAGTTCATAGAGTTTGTTATAAATAAGTTGAAAAGCGTTTAAAGAAAGTTTCCATAGCATAGGCATTGTAAATCCACTCAGTTCCAAGCCCTGCCCATTCAAGACTTGCAACCTGTGTGTTTACAACCCAATGCTAACATAGTATGTCTAGGATAGATGACTTGCATACCAATGCACAATGTAATAGATGTCTTGCATACCAATGCAAAACGTAATAGTTGACTTGCATACCAATGCAAAACGTAATAGATGTCTTGCATACCAATGCACAATAGAATAGATGACTTGCATACCAATGCAAACGTAACAGATGCCTTGCATACCAATGCACAATGTAATAGATGACTTGCATACCAATGCAAAACGTATTTGATAAACGAGAAAAGTAATTTAAGCATGTATCTCCCCCAAAAGTTCAAAACGTATAAAAGTAGGGGCTATGAAAACTCACCTGATGCGATAGCAACAATACTAGTAGTGAATATGCTGGAATGAGGCTCGGTCTCTAACCGCGACCTAATGTGAATGATATGATCTAAGGTAAGCAAATGAAATGATTCTACTCATGCAATTACGTATGTTAACGATACCACTCGTTAGTTTTGAAAATAACGTTTATCGTCGAAAACTACATTTTTGACGTCTCGGCAAGTTATGAACTACTTTTCGTGTAAATATGTTGAAACGGCACTCCACGATCCTTGTTTGATGTTTTATTGTCAAATAAAATAGTTTCGTCGCAAAATATTACTTTTACAACTGGTGAAAATATGACTGAACGGCCTCGCAAAGCTAGTCGCAAAATATTGTACGTTAAGAGTTAGTAATAGAACTTGATGCTTTTGAAATCTTTGTAACATAATCTCTCAGCCGTCTCCTTTGACTTTTGATCATACGCGTCTCGATCATGTAGATAATCGGTCACCAACTTGGCGACTTGCTAGTTTTACACTTTTTATTTTTATATAATGGTTGTTTTTGGCGATGCTAGGAAATTCATAACTTACTCATTATAAGTTCAATCAACAAGCGGTCGATTGATTTGTAAAATAGGCCGGGAATACTTCGTTTCACCTCAAGGAGTTTATGGCCCAAACCGCCTCGCTCAACGGGAAAATAGCTCGCAAGATGGTGCCTCGCAAAAACTGTTTACACTTAGAAAATATTGGAATTATAGTGAGGCTGTCAAAATAAGTTTTGTTAGTCGGATTTTCAGAAATTCATATCTTGGTCGTTACAAGTCGGTTTTCAATGTTCTTTATATCCACGCGATCGTCATAACATGAACTAACATATTCTCAGTGGCTCGGCTCAGCTAGACTACGGCTAATGCCTCGTTCTGTCCCCTGAAGTTCGGCCAACAGCACGCATTTTCTGAAAATAATAGTTTTGCGTTGCTAACTTTAAAACATCGTATCTCCTTCGTTATAACTCGGTTTTTAGTGATTCAAGCAACCACGTTTTCGTGTTTGAGAGTACTTTCTAAATATGAAAGCTAAAATAACGCCATGTTTACTGATTTTTCCAAAGTTTACATTTCTGGACAGCAGGTATATATATATATGTTAAAAACTCGTTTTCTTGGTTCGCGGCTTGATCAAACGACTACAACACAACTCCACAAGTACACACATCCTACCATACACCTTCTTAAGGTGTCATGGGTCCTAAACATCACTAAAAATAGTGGGCTTCGCGGGGTTGTTAATAAAACATGCCGATCTAAGGATTGAGATAGTTTTAATGAAAAATAAAACAAGTGGTATACATAACATAGGTTTTGCATGGATAGCTCTCGAAATAAATAGGAAATACATCAATATAAGAACAAAGAGAGTATGTAAAGATCAAAAATAGTGTTCTTGAGCTTACTTGATGATTGGTGTGCTAGGATGAAAAACGACCACAACCTTGGAGTTTTTATTACAAAACTCTAACAAGGAAGGTATTCGGGACAAGAATGAAACTTGATCTTCAAAAATTTATGGAATCCCTTGGTGTTCTTGTTGGTGCCGTGGGATGGAGAGGAAGAAAGGGAGAGTATTTGGTAAATTTTGCTAAGTTAAAATGATATGAAATGTGTTAATTGAAATAATGAAGTTTTATGTAAAGTTAGCCATTAAGGCTTTTGGTTTATTAGGCCAACTAGGCAAGGGGGGGCGGCAAAGCTTCCTTGGGAAGCTTTGTGATGATATTTTTGTCTAAAAACATTTTTAGGATAAGTCTTGGTTAGTTTAGTGTGTAATTTCGACGTTATCGGGTACCGGGTTAACTAAAAATAAAACGTGACGAATAAAAATAAAATTTGACAAAGTTGTAAAAACTCATAAAATCATGTTACTGATAAAAATCGGGTGTTAAAACAGTGTTCGTGATAAAATATCGCAAACCGATGGGGTTATAAGCCCTAACCGGGAAAATATAGCAAAAGGTTTTAAAACACCGGGTAAGTTAATAATATAATTTCTATATCATTATAATGAGCATGAAAATATGTTAGGATCATAGTCGGGAGTATTTGAGTATAATATTAGTAGTAATGACTGAGTGGTAACGTTTAATGAACATACGTAAATTGAAATGATGCAATCCCGTGCATAGTAAAGACTCGAAAATGCGAACTGTGACAAATACACCCGTCATCCACGCAATTAATACACACTAATCAACCGGTAAAAGATAGTTAGGGAGTAAGGAAATCTAAGTAAACACATTTCTCTCCACATAAGTTTCACAACCTTTTCATTTTCATTATTTTATTTTATTTGCATTCGTAGTTATTTGGGTTAGTTGACTAGCAACTAATTCCGCCCACTCCTTCAAACCCGAGATTTTACTTGCTTTCATAAAAATATAAAAATACAAAAAGAATCTTCCCTCACCCTTAGACCTATTAGAATAGTTTTTCAATCCTAACGACACTATTCCCTGTGGAGAACGATCAATCCCCCGTACTTACCACTACACTATACTACATCGGTCAGGTACACTGCCTGGTGGGGTTGTAAGCCTCTTGAGATCCCTCGAGAGGTAAAACCTGTTTGTAAGGTCGCAAAACCACGCATCAGTGATTAATTGTGTAAACAATATGATAATGTCATAGATATTACAAGTAGTTTTAGAACCATAACCTTTAATAAGGAATTGTGAATTATTATTCTATAGATAACGTTCAGAAAGCAACAGCAGAAAGGCAATGTGTTATCTAATAAAATAAAATGCAATTATCCTTTAAGCAATGGTCGTTCATATTCGGAAAGTATTGAATTATTTCAAAGCAAGTTTGAAATGATATGGGTGACTAACAAGGAAATAAGTCTCGTAGCTCCCACTGAAATTGACAACATTATAGGAATGTTATTTCAGTAATAAAACGCAATGCTCCCACTGGATTTGTCAACATTGTAAGTGTTACATTGCCAGTAGAAAGCATATTGCAATTTAATACACTTTCCTATTCTCTTCGAATGCCTACAAGTAGCAATATACTTAGGTATTGAACATAGTATATGAAGTCCTACTTATGTAGATGAGGGACTAGCCATTCATGCTTTCATTTAACTTGAATAGTTAGCATGCAATTCCTCCTTTATTGTCTACATAGCCCCAAGGGTATTTAGCACTATAAGGAATAATAAGAGTCCAAGAAAAAAACCTAGCGAATATGCTAGTAATTTCTTTACTCTTTGCGGTTTAAACTCATACATCGTGACAAGTGCAAGATGTCATTTATTTTGGTAGCTATAGACAAAATGTTTTCTAGTTACACAAAATATTTTATCTTTCAATTATTTCAATACCGGAAAAGGGTAATGAAAGATCATAAGTGAGTTTAACAGTTGTAATCCTATCTTAGTTTGTCAACTAAGGAGAAATAAATAGGAATAAGTCTCACTCTTCTTACCAGGAAAAGAGACTAAGTGTGTCTTTTTAAGAAAAAAAAAAAAACAAACTTTGTTTACGAATTATATTGCAACAACACAATTTTAATCAGAACATAGAAAGTTCAATGTTAGTATTTTTGATAATTAAATTCTTAAAAGAATTAACTACCCAATTAATTACTAATTAAGACTAAGATCCATCTTGACCTCCCACTTATTACCGGAGGTCTGACCAGCGTGTAAACAAGTAGGGCAAGAGGTAAGTGACGAGCGTTAATTGCATAAACTGCAACTCTTAGACTTATGAGACTGATCAAGACATTAGTAGACAAGTAATAATGTCATGAGCATGTTTAGTCTCATCTTATGCCTCGGGTCCAAGGTCTGACCAAGCATACTCGAAATAAGTCGACCAAGCAAGAACGTGCAAATATCACCAAAGGTCTGACCAATGAGCAAAATTCGCCATGGGTTGAAATGGCCCTAAGGTCTGACCAAAGAGGTCAAGTCAAATGCACGTGTTCTTGGTTGGGTGGCATAGACTTAAAATTTACATATAGGGTATACACATAAATGTGATAAAATCGTGTACAAAGAAGCATGCAAAACAACTTTGTAGCACATTATTTTAAAAACTTTTAGTAATGACACTGTAGTGATCATCATTGTTCACGGTAGCTCCAATAGAACTCGCAAGGAGGCGGAGGACCAGGTCAGCGCGAAGCTATGACCGGAAATCCTTTAGGTGTGACTGTGCGCACCGCCTGAAACCCCCCTTATAGTTTGTTCTAGTGGGTGAGCCGTACTTCCCAAGTGTCCATAGCGTCCAGTTTTTAATTTCATGAAAACTTGTTTCAATAATTTAGGTCACTTAATTTTACAAAACCAATTTTCCACGAATCAAATAGCAGGTCACAATGAGCATGGTATTTAGGCGTGTAAATTAAGACCATATTAATGTCATCTTTTTATAGGTATTAGTCCTCTTTTATTTTAGTTTTAGGCGTGTAAACATGTAGGGTAAAAAAAAAAATCACAAAAGAACATAATACTAAAAACATGACAATAATATTAACAAGTAAACATTTAGTTCCGAGAACTCTAGCAAGTCTTCTCCAAAAAGAGAACCATAAGACCCTCACTAGGTTTTCATCAAGTACCTAGATCGACACATGCATCACAAAAAAATGATTGCGTAGGTCTTATAGTCGGAATACACACATAAAATAATCATGGCAAACTTATTAACTTTTAATTTTTTTTGCTATTTTATGTATCTAATTAACCGTTAATTTATTAGTTTGAGTCTTGTTATTTTTTATTAATTAATGACAAGTATTGCATTATAGTTGTCAAAACATAAATAAAACAAATAACTAAGTTAGATTTCATGCAGCCTTTTCGCGTGTTTATTAAATCATGTAACCCATAATCGATAAACGAGATGGCTCGTGATGCCACTGTTGGGATTTTATAATCAAGTTAACCATTAACTACGAGTACGCAGCGGATAATGGATCTAGTTTACAATTATAGTTAACACGTATAATAAACAAATAAAGAATAAAAGGGAACAAAAAAACTAACCCTCGTCGACACCCGCAAATGAAACAATAAGTGATTAAAACAATCACCTCTATGGTTGCTCACACAAACACGTCAAACAAATACGTTACGATGCTAGTCGTTTGCTTCACGTATACAACCAAACAAACTTGTGTTCTTGTTGTAGCTTACTTGAACCAAATCAAATCCCAAAGAAGGATACGTTTGATTTTCTTAAAAAGGAACAGTAACTAATGAAAACAAGAATATAATTTCTTGTTTAATGAGCTTGAGATTATTGACAATTCAAACCAATTGACTGCCTATGGACAAACTACGGAAAAACAAAATAGTACGTGGGGGTATATCCTTATATATTGTGTGTCGTGTATTTTATTGAGGCCAAAGAGTGTTTATATAGCACCCAAACTTGTCCAACAAGTCATTGCTTTAACCTCCTTTTAGTTACATAAAATCGACACTCTCCTCCCCTCCTAGAACCTTCCCATAACTGGCCACATTGGAAGGAGGTCCGGGAGTTTCGTTTTCCGACATCCAAGTCCCTCTCTTTTATATTTAACATATATTTAAATTATTACGTGAAACATATTAAACACTTAATAAATATAACAAGTATATATATTGATTATTTAATTTAATAAACGTACTCTTCGTGTATTAACGTGTGTGCCCCCAATAGGCTCACACATTTCTAGTCGTATAACAGCTAATCTAACTACCATAACCCAACAGTACGGCTCTCCTGTCGAGTTTCCTAAGAACTCAAAGTCAATCTCATCTTGTTTAGCACCCATAGAAGACAGCTGTCATAATCCAGCATAAACAATTAGAATGGTCATTGCTATTTACATATGATCCAAAATGAAGTTTTGTCGTTGGACTTACATTATATGTTGTTACAATTTCGTGGCTCCCAAATAAGAATGCCCTCTTTGATTGTATTACAGATCATGTAATATAAAGTTGGAGTTTCATTTGTTATAGTATAATCTAGAAGAAACTGTATATTATGAACGACTGAAACCTTCTTTCTTTGATTCTTTGATCGAAATACGGATGAGATCAGAAAGGCCATCAATGGGGCAAACGACGCAATAAGAGATATAGTTTAATGTTTATACCTGATGTTTGGTCCAAAACGAGTCGTATGTCATCACCATTACCTAGAATCGAAGAATGTTGAGCACCCCAATTGAAATACGTACTTTTTGGGAAGTTTACGTTAACCATGGATGAATGAAATGCCACTGCCACTGCCAACACAAAAACAACCATGACCAAAGCTCGTGAAGCTGCCATTTTTCCAAATTCTTGATTATTATGTATGTTACTGGTTGGCGGTTGCTGCCGTTGTTTTTGTTGTTTGTTCATGTCTTATATAGACTGTGGAAATGTACCTCGCCCAGATGAGTCCATTTTTGTGCCACTGTCCATTTTAAAGTTTTTTTTAATAGCATATATTGATCTTGGCTTGAATTTTGACATTCTTGCAGCATTCATACTGTAGATGTCAGTAAGAAGTATCTATGTTTTACGTTAAGCAATAAGCATCATATAGGTAGTTGAATAATACTTGTTTGGTTAATGATTGATACATCATGCTTGTAAATATGGTTACTATCATCTCTTATGGCATTATCACCAGACAATAGACATAATTATTTGTACATGAATAGAGAGAGCAAAATGGAAGAGTCCGTTAACTTGGTTAATGCATGAGTAAAAAACATGCACCTTCATCTATACAGATTGGGGGTCTGTTAGAGTGGTAACGGCAAAAAAAAAAAAAAAAAAAAAAAAAAAAAAAAAAAAAAAGCCATGGAACATGGCCGATTTAATCGTACGACCTTGCAAATTTACTAGAGTAATAGATTAACAACATTGAGCACTACAGATTTTCTAGGAGTATCCTAGTATATTGTGATCAACCCTCTAAACTTTTGAGTCATTGAAGATAAAGAGCAAGACTTGATTTTCCGTAATGAGTCAAAATACCAAATATCTTAAATGAGATGGTGTCCTTATTATGAATACGGTAGGTAAATAGACGAGGTATTTCCTATTCGTGAGTCTTTGACTCAGATGTACGCGATCTAAGCGGTATCTCCTGTGACCGTTTCTATACTTTTTCTTTAATTTGCCACCCCAAAATATTTACCCAGTAATTTTAACACATGAGATCTCTTATAAGAATATTCGCATGCCTGGCAACTAAATCACTTTGGTGGTGGTTATTATATATGACGGCTAAACTTTTTAGCCAATGTACAAATATTTAATAAAGAGTAAAGCTTAACGTATGCAAAACACGGTTTTAGTAGGTGCAATATATTGATCATGATAAGCCGTCTGTGATCTGTCTGAAATACATATGAAACCATAGAACTAGTGGATTGTGGCAATAGAATGTAGAGGCTTTCTAAGACGTGCACCACAATGAAAAACATAAACGTCTATGATCATATCATCATTTGTGATTCATATTGATAAATGTCTTATCTTTTATATAATAAAACAAAACCCTTAGTGGAGATCTTTTACATTTCAAAAAAATCAAATCATACCTTATTAAGTAATAATCAAATTATTATTTATTATTTATTTTCTTAAATATTAAATAAGAAAAGCCTAAATACTTCTAAATTTATCCATATTCTACAAAAAAAAGAATGTGATTTGTAATCATTCAATAAAAACTTACAAAAATATGTGTCAAAATATAAAAAATTAAAACTTGAAAACGGTGGAGCAAGTTTTTCAAATATTTGGGCTGAAACTTAAAATTCAGTATCATTCTCACTAAATATTTGAAGTCCCAACATTCCCAAATTCCTCCTCCATCAATCAAACTCGATCTCTTATCATTCATTCACGCACAATCATTGACGCAAGAACATCTCCTCCAAATCTAATTAATATTAAAACCCACTACATTCGTAAATAACCCTAATTCAATACCTCAATCAAAGTACAATGGTTTTGAAGGTCCTGTTATAATAATTAAAACCCGAAATTAAAAATAATAATTTATTTAAATAATTAGAAAAACCCCCGCGCATGCGCGGCATTATATCTAGTAGAAAGCTATAGGATATGATGTATATCATCGTACTTCTTAAAATCTTAATAATACGTGAACTGCCATTTGCATGCATTTTGACTACTTATATCCAGCTAATGAAATAGTATATGATTATAGAAGTATCAATACTTTGTGCGCGTGATAAGTTGTGACATACGCTGTACATTAATATTGTTGTCTTAACATATAAATGGCGTATAGTTAACTAATCGGTTGTAGATTCAAGTTAACTGAAATTGGAAAATGATTTGGCCGTATGAGAAAGGGTGAGTGAGTCGAGATTAAGAGACTAAATTGAATAGCACGTTTTTGCATAGTAATAGGACCTCCTGTAAAACCCGAAAATCTAAAACGTATTAAAAGACCAAAATGCCCTCATAATTTAAAACTTAATTAAAGTTCATGTAACTAATAAATAAATTTCAAAACCTTTGTAACTCAACCGTATATGACATAAATTATTTACGAGGCATCAAATAATATTCGTACTAGCCACCAAAAATATTAAAACACACTATGAAATACTTATGAACCAAAAATCTCATATCCTTCATGTGATTTAAATTGTAAAACTAGAAAAGAAAAGAATACTACAAATATAAGAAGGATAATATGTCAATTTAATTTGTGTTTGTTTTGGGTTATCATTGGGCCGACCCATACCCATCTTTCCCCCTCCATAAGGTCGGCCAAACACCCTCCATAAACAGCCCATATATCTTAATCCCTCACACAAGAAAACCGACATACACCTTGCCTCCAAAAAAAACCCTAAAAACATCCCAATTCTGCGCCTGCTTGCTGCTGTGATTCGACACCAAGAAAACCACAAAAAAACCTCCATCTTGATCTCATTCTAAGGTAAATACATAATACTATATCAATACACGTTTGTACGAATCAAAAACTAATCAAAAAGTGTGTTTTTGCTCTTGTTGTGAGGCTGCCGATCGATCCAAAGAAAAGGAAGGAAGAAAAGATTTTTCGTGTGGTGTTCTTGATTCCTTGTGATCGTGTTCTTCATCTTGTCATCAAGGGTATTGTATTACTCACCTTTTTGTTCAAAAATCTTGTGTTCTATACGAATCTTGAAATGAATATATGTCACATAAAATCATAAACCTATGAAACCCTAAAAACCTAAAGCATGGATCGACTAGATTGTGTGTGGTGTATAATTCGTCTTGAATATGTTATAAGCTAATATAAACTGACCTTAATGTGTTTCGAACTCACCCAAAATCGTTTAGTATAAAGAACTATTGAATGGATGAACAAAACCCTAAGTAATTGCATGTGATAATGAAAACTGCTACTGAGATGAATCTTTACCCGATTTTAACCGGATGTAACTTAATCATATGAACGTATATTTTTATGTTTCTGGAGTCTAAATTGTATTTTAATGAAGTGGCTACCTGGAGAAATTTAGTTTGTAATTTTTAGAGGCTTGGAAGGTTACCTTTTGATTTTTAGAAAACTATGTGTCTGGTCGTACTTTTAAGTCTGGAAAATCAGTCCGGGTTTTTGATTTTTAATTTCCAAACCGTGTCGAATTAGAAAGAGCCCTTTGAACTGGATAATATTTGGGATGTTTACTATTAGCTGGAATTTTTATAGATTTTTATGAATTTTTCTAAAGGGGTTAACAAGTGATAACTTTTCGGTGTTCCATCAGATACGATTTCAGAACAAGTTGTAAAAGTAGATTTTTATTTCGTACTTACACTAACTAATAAAATCTGGAAAAATTTGGTAAAATACTAGGGACATTGAGGTACCTCTGTGAATTTTTGTAGATTTTATTCCGGAGTTTTACTATGATTTTTAAATTATTTAATACGGGTCCAGAAATGCCTAAAAACCTGAAAAAGTGTATAATGATATTTAAAAAGGGTTAAGTGGTAATATTCTAACATTAAAGGGTCTTTGTTGTTATTTTGATAATATTAAAGGACTTAACTCGTAGGAACCTGTAACTTTACAATATTTACACCTTATACCCTAACCTTATGATAATTACACAATTGGTCCTCAAACTTATCCTAAATACTTAATGAACCCTCAAATGTACAAAACTACCATAATAACCTTATGAACCTTGAACTACCTATATATGGAAAGGCAAGTCAAATGAATAACTAAGAACATATGGTAACACTCTTCTACTCCTTTAGGTGCGAAGAAGGAGAGATCCTGAGCTGTCAGTGTTTGCTATCTTCTGTTTCTTGTTTTGCTTTGCAATAAGGTACGGATATTCTGCCCTTTTCAGTAATGGGCCTTCGTCTCTTGATTTATTTTATTGATTCGTTTAAGATTTCCCGAACCATTGCTAGGTATCCCTTGTATTGTGAACCTTGGCCTGTTGTACTTGTTCTTGAACCTTGCTTTGAACCTTTGCTTTATCTTCTGACTTGAACCTTTGTTTTGAACCATGTCATAAACCTTGATATGAACCTTGCCATGAACCTGGACTTGAACCTTGATACACCTGATAGTATAACTGGATTTGATAAAAACCTTTGTGATAAATTATGAAAATGTTTTAAGAAATTATTGGTAAGATTATCTTTATAGAAACCATTTTCAAATAACCTCTTTTATGAAACCTTTTTAAAGAATACTTTTATGGAAAACGGTATTTAAAGGATTTTGACACTTATGATATGAACCCTGATATGAATCCTGATATGAACCCTGATATGAATCCTGATATGAATCCTGATACTTGACACCCGAGACTTGATACTTGACCTTGACCCACAGTTTGAGACTACGAGCCATCTACTAGGCATGAGGGTTTCATGTCCATGTCGGTGATGCACCGCCGGCATGACTAGTGTGTAGCCCTAGTGATTTGGTTACGCCGTCCCCGATCTTGACTTGATTTATTACGTAGAGGAAGAACCCTGTGGCCTGCGGGGGCGTATGGATGCATCCTAGACTTGTCTTGTTCTTGTTACTTGTATTACTTGGTGACTGGCGAGTGTGTGCGATACACGCCTTTCACACCCCTGGGAGTTCGCGACTCCAACCCCTGGAGGTATCCCCTCACCCTGTACTTGGTATGCTGAGGTCACCCCTCCATACACCCAGATATGTGACTTGATATGGTTTGACTTTGAGATTGACTTTGAGTTTTGGGCTCGTAGTGGATTTCTGTTTACCTGAAACCTTGTAACCTTATGACCTGTTACTTGACCTGATACTTGACCTGACATTTGACCTGACTTGATTTGACTTGGGTTTGTGGTGGATTACTGGTTATGTGACCCTATGACTTGATACTGGACTTGACTTGATTTGACTTGGGTTTGTGGTGGGTTCTGGTTTCATTTACTTTCACCTTTGTAACCATTCTAAATTCCTGGTATGTCTGCATAACTCTCTTGTATTCCTTTTCTTGACTCTTGTTACTCCTGGTATTATTTCATTTGCTTATTATCCCGTTACTACTGTTTTGTTTCCGTTATATCCGTTCACTGAGCTCTCGTAGCTCAGCCGCATTTCTTTTCCTGCGGCAGGTACAATTAAGCTAGGAGCTGGGTTTTAGCTTGGGATGAGAGCAACTTGTGTGAAGTTTAGACCTTCTCTTTCTAGTGTGACCATTTGGATATTATTTCTGTTATGCCATTGTTTGGGCAGTTTGGATTCTGTTTTGTACTTCGTTTCCTTTGAATTTTAATGTTAAGGCTTCCGCTATGTTATTTCTTGAATGCTTGTATCTGATATGAAACCATGCATTTGTGACATCTTTGCCCTTGTCGGGTTGGGGTGTTACACCTCCCATGTCATAATCGTATATTCATCGACTATTCTTCAAGTTCAATAATTATTTAACTGATATTGCATTGGATCGACGACTCGAATGCATTTGTTAATCTAATTTGTATAAGTGAGATGATTCAAACTCATTCACTCTTGCAATACAATGTCGTTGGATGGTACTTTTAGTTGCGGGAATTTTGTTCAATTCTAAAGTCCGAAAAATGTTCATATTGTTATTTTAGGTCGTTTGAAAATAAGTGCTTATTTTCTATTTTAACCGATTAAATTATCTCTAAGCAAATATATACACTTTGCATCTTATAATTTGAGACAAAAAAAACTTTACCATACAAACTGATTCCGTGTTATTGTTTACGACTTAAAAGGTCCATTTCGAACAGGACCCTATCTTGAAAATCGGAGGGTCCAAAACTTGAAAATCTGGACCGGGTACACTCCGTATCAAACGTGGTCCAATCTTGAAAATCGGGAGGTCCAAAACCAAAACAATAAGGTCCATTCCGAACAGGACCCACCTTTACCTGAACTCGTAGCAAGTCTTGAACCATTCAATAAACCCTTTTTGACCAAATACAGATTTCCTCTAAGGATTCTCTCTGGATCTGGATGTGTAATCCTACTTTAAATTGGAGAACCAAGTGTAGATATTCGACTCTTGTAGGCTTTCATAGATGTAGTAGTCCTAGTGAAATAAATTTGTCAGCATATAAATTTTAATTCAACTAACACGTGCTCAATGAATGTTTACGAAGGAAATCAAATTGGACCGATAAGAAATCTTATTTTGTCATGTGGAAAAATTGAACTACGTACTCGGTCAATAAAAGTCAAAATTGGGTATTAGATTGATCAAAATTGGTGGTGTTGCATTAATGAACCAAATAACAAAACTAACTTTGCTAGATGGGAAGAGCCGGAGAAATATATGTCATGATTTCTTTATTTATACCTTTTTTAACTTCATCTTTGCTTCCAACATCACTCAATTCCATACTCCATTATTATAATGTTGGAACAATGAAAGCAATGTATTCCTTTATTTATACCTTTCTTAACTTTATCTTTGCTTCCAATATCACTCTATTTCATATTTCATTCTTATAATGTTGGATCAGGTATCTCCCTATGCTTATCTAACAATGAAAGCAATGTTTACGTCACAATTCTGTGAGAATAGAGTTGTTGCCATTCACAAAATGTCATTGCCATCGTATGATGAAACTCATTAAACATTAAAAAAATATTGTATGAATAGCTTTAACCATTCAATTCAAACATTAATAATTGAAAAAGATATTGTGTAAATATCTTAAACTATTCAATTCAAACATCTTCTTAGGCTAAAGGTAACGGGTGTCAGACCACCTACTATATTCGATTATATATAGTAGTATTTGTGAAGTGATGACATGGGTTTTGATATCACAAAGTGCTTGATGAAATGTTTCAGTGAAGGTAAATTACTTTTTCTGAACCTAATCAACAGAGAACTTTATTGTTGTGGCACGTACTCAATGAATGTTTAGAGTTTAGACTATGCCAGGAGTGTAACACCCCAACCCGACAAGGGCAAAGGTGTCACAGATACGGATTCTTATCAGAACAAACACAAGCATATGACATACATAATACAAAAGGATTCCAAGGGTTACAACTGAAAAATCTGATATTACAAGGTTACAAATGAGATATACAAAAATCACTAAGTCTGAATATAACTCTTCTAATCATCTCCAATCCAAATTAACTAGCAAGGTCTTCTAAGTCCAAGGTCCTCTCTATTAATAACCCAGCTTCCAACTAAAACCTGCCGCACACGAAAAAAAAACGTGCGGCTGAGCTTACAAAGCCCAGTGAACAGATATATAATAAACGGAAACGAAACAAAAGAAATGAAAGTAAAAGGACAAGAACAGATATAGCATAATGAAATAGATAAGTCAAGGTACAGAGAGAGAGTAAAGGTTTAGGACAGTAATCCACCACGAGCCCAGAAACATATCATATCAAATCACATACCAGGGTGTATGGAGGGGTGACCTCAGCATACCAAGACAAGGTTGAGGGGATACCTCCAGGGTTGGAGTTGCAAGCTCCCAGGGTTGTGAAAGGCATGTATTGCACACAGTACCAGTCACCAGACATACCAGATATATCAGAACCAGAACAAGACTAGGATGCATCCATTCGCCCCCCCAAGAACAAATCATATTGGCCATAATAACAGGAGTGTGCACATATCAGAATCAAGATGGGGACGGTGTAACCAAATCACTAGGGCTACACACTAGTCATGCCAGTGGTGCATCACAGACACGGCCATGTTACCTTCATGGCTAGGGTCACAAATTTGGCTCGGGTATCAAACTGGGATCAAGGTCAAATGTCAAAGGTTCACATCATAATCAGGGTGTCATATCAGAAGGTTCAAATATCAGAAGGTCAACATCAGAAGGTCAATATCAGCAGGTCAATATCAGCAGGTCAGTAATCCAAGTTCCATAGTACTAGTTCAATTAAAAAGGTTTCTAATTAAGAGTCCATTTAAAACAATCTTTTAATAATGGTCTTCATAAAAATGATCCTTCAAAGTAGAGTTCATAAAATGATCTTTTAAAATGGTTTCTCATGCAGACAGTCTTTTAAAATAGTTTTCATCAAAGTTAATAAAATCCCAATTAAAAGAGTATTGTATCATATTTGTAAACTTCATTTTAAATAGCTTTTCCTCAAATCATTTTCCAGGTCAGAATTAAAAGGCTTCTCAGTCTAGGTTCATATAATAGGTCAAAGGTTCAAGACAAAGGAATCATAGCAAGGTATCAATGTTAGGTATCATATTAGGGTTCATGTCAGGGTTCATATCCAGATTCAAGACAAGAGATAAATGCAGGGGTTCATTATCAGGAGGTCAAGTCTCAGGTATCAAATCAGAGGTTAAACAGATCAGAGCATGCAAGAGGTCATAGGAAACCTTACAGAGAAGGTCAGAATATCTGTACCTTATTCCAGAAGCAAACACAAATCAGAAATGGATGACACAAAGTGAATCAGGACTTCTCTTTCTTCACACCTAGAGGGGTAGACAAGAATTACAAACCCCTCTATTTTAAGTAACTTCCATATTTAGCAGGTTTCCAAATTTAGCTTTTAGATTCATCAAGTTACTCTTTTAGTCCTTTAGGTTTCATAATTTACACTTTATACCCCTTTACTTATCAAAGTTACAAAATGAAACCCTAGATTTACATAGTTTACATTTTAACCCCTCTCATTAATTTATTAACACATCACGCATTTTATTTTTCAAGATTACAGAGTGTACATTCAAATTAACTTATTATACGAATTATACCCTCAAGTTTCACGATTCACAATTTATAACCCTTAGCTTAGGAAAATAACAATTTACATCCTTTTTACATGTCTTGACAGTTTTCAGGTATTAACTGGACTCGTTTTAAATAATTTGAAAACCATATTAAACCTTCGAAATAAAATCTATAAAAATTCACAGACGTTCCCCAGGGTCTTGAGTATTTTATGTAATTTTTCCAGATTTTATTAAGTTGTCTAGATACGAATTAAAATTCCTTTTTCCCAACCTGTTCCAGAACCGGATTAATTAAAAACACCCGACCATTTTCCATCTTCTTTCCCAGTCTAGAAAATTTATAAAATTCTACAAAAATTCCAGTAATTTGCTAACATGTTATATATTACTCATCTCAAAGGACATATCCTAATTCGTTATGGTTTGAAAATGATAAATGAAAAAACCGGACTGTTTTTCCAGACTTTACAAATAAGACCAGACATATGATTTTCTAAAAATCAAAAAGTAGCCTTAAAGGCCTCCAAAAATTACAAACTAAATTTCTCCAGGTAGCTATTTCATTAAACTACAATCTAGACTTCAGAAACATCAAAATATACGTTCATATCATTAATTCACAGCCGGTAAAAGTCGAGTAAAGTTTTATGACAGTGGCAGTTTCTCACAGAATCATATATAACTTAGAGTTTAACATGTTACCTCTTTAATTCTTGACACATAATTATTATAGGTTGGTCCAAAACATATTTAGGTTGATTAATTTCAGATCTAACATATTCAAAACGATTTAAAACATCACATAACTCCTGGTCGATTATATACACATTAGAATTTAGGGTTTTTGATTATGATTTTATGTACATATTTATGTGGTCTTTCATTCGATTGAACACACACGAACATGGACAGGAATTGAACAAGATGGATGATATGTTACCCTAGAAGATCACACGAAGGAACAAGAACACCTACAATCGAATCACCAATGAAAAACCTCCCTTCTTTTCCTTCTTGGTCGATCGGCAGAAAAAGGAAAAAGAGACACAAATGGTTAGGGTTTTTGTTTAAAAACAATTCACATGGATTGGAGGCATGAAGAACATGTTTACCTTATGATTGATGACACAAGAATGGAACAAAAACAAGCCTCTCTTGGTCCTCCTTTGGCTCGACAGCAGTAAGAACAAAAGGCAGCAGAAAAACTTTTTAGGGTTTCTTGAGTTTGTTTTTGATGTTCGGTATGATTGAGGAGAGTCAAAAGGGATTAGGCTAAATAATAGGGAGTAGGCCGAGAATTTGGAGAGGGGGGAAAAACCTGGATCGGCCTAAAGCCCAATCCAACAACATCTATATCAAAATTTTATTAATTCCTTATTTCTTAGATGTTACTTACACATAACTATTTTTGGAACAAAATAACTATAGACTTATGGAGTTTTCGGTTCAAGTAACTAAGGTAAGGTGTTATAAACATTATTGATGGCTTGTACAAATATTTTATGATGCCTCATAATTATTTCATGTCATATTTGTTTTGTTTTCATAGGTTTTGTGATTTATTTATAAGTTATATAAGTTTTAATTGAATTTTGAGTTGCAGGGGTATTTTGGTCTTTTCAGATTATATAAATTTGCGGGTTTTACAACTCTTCCCCTCTAAAAAAAATTTTCGTCCTCGAAAATTAAAGTCGCAAAGTTAGACAGGGTCGTAGCAATTCGCAAAAGCTCGACACGAACAAACTCACGCCCGGGGAGGTTCTTCCAAAAAGAAAAGCTCATATGGGATGCGAACAAGATTTCAAATCGAATTCTACAGGAGTTCAAGGTTTATAACCGAGGTCAACAGAATGCAAAACGAGAGTCCAACTCATCCGGGTATTTAATGAACGAAGGCAGAGTATACGCACAGGTAGGATGAACCTAAAATCTCACTAGTCACGGATAATCCAACGGATATCAAATTCTAAACTTCTTAGGTACTTCCCAAGATATCCTATGGCCACAATGAGGGCACGTTATATGGTATAAGTATTATCACGTTGATCAGGCGTCATAATACTAGCACCACATAAATATGCCTTCATGATGATCATACTTTATCTCGAGTCGTAAGCAAAACAACCTATCTTAATCCACCTAGTACTTCTATAGTCTCGGAGGTCAACAAAATCAAATGTCATAATCAAGAGGGAAAACCAACTACTCGCCATGGAGATTCTCAAAATGCCCAAGAGGCATTGAAATGATTAACAAAAGATCAGAGGTCAGAGTCGGAATCTGAAGGTAAGGATCAAATAGTGTCAGGCAATTACTATGAAATTTTCAATGGCTTCAAGATTTATTTAGGTTTCAAAACTTAGGTGGTGCAAGGCATAAACTTTCACTTTCCACGAGGGATCTCAAGAGGCTTTAACCAAAAGCAAGGCACGAATCAGAGTGATGCGGAAGCAATGATACTTAAACAAAAGGCTTATAATCTACCCATTCCTCACTGGTCAGAACTTAAGTTCCTATAGGGAAATCCTAAAGCAAATTTTCAAAGGTTGTCTTACGAGCGCCTACAGGGAAAGCTTAGTGGTCCTAACTTACACAGGTCAAGGGTAAATGTATTACGAGTCGCAACCTGGCTCTGATACCATAATTGTAACACCCCAACCCGACAAGGGCAAAGGTGTCACAGATACGGATTCTTATCAGAACAAACACAAGCATATGACATACATAATACAAAAGGATTCCAAGGGTTACAACTGAAAAATCTGATATTACAAGGTTACAAATGAGATATACAAAAATCACTAAGTCTGAATATAACTCTTCTAATCATCTCCAATCCAAATTAACTAGCAAGGTCTTCTAAGTCCAAGGTCCTCTCTATTAATAACCCAGCTTCCAACTAAAACCTGCCGCACACGAAAAAAAAACGTGCGGCTGAGCTTACAAAGCCCAGTGAACAGATATATAATAAACGGAAACGAAAACAAAAGAAATGAAAGTAAAAGGACAAGAACAGATATAGCATAATGAAATAGATAAGTCAAGGTACAGAGAGAGAGTAAAGGTTTAGGACAGTAATCCACCACGAGCCCAGAAACATATCATATCAAATCACATACCAGGGTGTATGGAGGGGTGACCTCAGCATACCAAGACAAGGTTGAGGGGATACCTCCAGGGTTGGAGTTGCAAGCTCCCAGGGTTGTGAAAGGCATGTATTGCACACAGTACCAGTCACCAGACATACCAGATATATCAGAACCAGAACAAGACTAGGATGCATCCATTCGCCCCCCCAAGAACAAATCATATTGGCCATAATAACAGGAGTGTGCACATATCAGAATCAAGATGGGGACGGTGTAACCAAATCACTAGGGCTACACACTAGTCATGCCAGTGGTGCATCACAGACACGGCCATGTTACCTTCATGGCTAGGGTCACAAATTTGGCTCGGGTATCAAACTGGGATCAAGGTCAAATGTCAAAGGTTCACATCATAATCAGGGTGTCATATCAGAAGGTTCAAATATCAGAAGGTCAACATCAGAAGGTCAATATCAGCAGGTCAATATCAGCAAGTCAGTAATCCAAGTTCCATAGTACTAGTTCAATTAAAAAGGTTTCTAATTAAGAGTCCATTTAAAACAATCTTTTAATAATGGTCTTCATAAAAATGATCCTTCAAAGTAGAGTTCATAAAATGATCTTTTAAAATGGTTTCTCATGCAGACAGTCTTTTAAAATAGTTTTCATCAAAGTTAATAAAATCCCAATTAAAAGAGTATTGTATCATATTTGTAAACTTCATTTTAAATAGCTTTTCCTCAAATCATTTTCCAGGTCAGAATTAAAAGGCTTCTCAGTCTAGGTTCATATAATAGGTCAAAGGTTCAAGACAAAGGAATCATAGCAAGGTATCAATGTTAGGTATCATATTAGGGTTCATGTCAGGGTTCATATCCAGATTCAAGACAAGAGATAAATGCAGGGGTTCATTATCAGGAGGTCAAGTCTCAGGTATCAAATCAGAGGTTAAACAGATCAGAGCATGCAAGAGGTCATAGGAAACCTTACAGAGAAGGTCAGAATATCTGTACCTTATTCCAGAAGCAAACACAAATCAGAAATGGATGACACAAAGTGAATCAGGACTTCTCTTTCTTCACACCTAGAGGGGTAGACAAGAATTACAAACCCTTCTATTTTAAGTAACTTCCATATTTAGCAGGTTTCCAAATTTAGCTTTTAGATTCATCAAGTTACTCTTTTAGTCCTTTAGGTTTCATAATTTACACTTTATACCCCTTTACTTATCAAAGTTACAAAATGAAACCCTAGATTTACATAGTTTACATTTTAACCCCTCTCATTAATTTATTAACACATCACGCATTTTATTTTCAAGATTACAGAGTGTACATTCAAATTAACTTATTATACGAATTATACCCTCAAGTTTCACGATTCACAATTTATAACCCTTAGCTTAGGAAAATAACAATTTACATCCTTTTTACATGTCTTGACAGTTTTCAGGTATTAACTGGACTCGTTTTAAATAATTTGAAAACCATATTAAACCTTCGAAATAAAATCTATAAAAATTCACAGACGTTCCCCAGGGTCTTGAGTATTTTATGTAATTTTTCCAGATTTTATTAAGTTGTCTAGATACGAATTAAAATTCCTTTTTCCCAACCTGTTCCAGAACCGGATTAATTAAAAACACCCGACCATTTTCCATCTTCTTTCCCAGTCTAGAAAATTTATAAAATTCTACAAAAATTCCAGTAATTTGCTAACATGTTATATATTACTCATCTCAAAGGACATATCCTAATTCGTTATGGTTTGAAAATGATAAATGAAAAAACCGGACTGTTTTTCCAGACTTTACAAATAAGACCAGACATATGATTTTCTAAAAATCAAAAAGTAGCCTTAAAGGCCTCCAAAAATTACAAACTAAATTTCTCCAGGTAGCTATTTCATTAAACTACAATCTAGACTCCAGAAACATCAAAATATACGTTCATATCATTAATTCACAGCCGGTAAAAGTCGAGTAAAGTTTTATGACAGTGGCAGTTTCTCACAGAATCATATATAACTTAGAGTTTAACATGTTACCTCTTTAATTCTTGACACATAATTATTATAGGTTGGTCCAAAACATATTTAGGTTGATTAATTTCAGATCTAACATATTCAAAACGATTTAAAACATCACATAACTCCTGGTCGATTATATACACATTAGAATTTAGGGTTTTTGATTATGATTTTATGTACATATTTATGTGGTCTTTCATTCGATTGAACACACACGAACATGGACAGGAATTGAACAAGATGGATGATATGTTACCCTAGAAGATCACACGAAGGAACAAGAACACCTACAATCGAATCACCAATGAAAAACCTCCCTTCTTTTCCTTCTTGGTCGATCGGCAGAAAAAGGAAAAAGAGACACAAATGGTTAGGGTTTTTGTTTAAAAACAATTCACATGGATTGGAGGCATGAAGAACATGTTTACCTTATGATTGATGACACAAGAATGGAACAAAAACAAGCCTCTCTTGGTCCTCCTTTGGCTCGACAGCAGTAAGAACAAAAGGCAGCAGAAAAACTTTTTAGGGTTTCTTGAGTTTGTTTTTGATGTTCGGTATGATTGAGGAGAGTCAAAAGGGATTAGGCTAAATAATAGGGAGTAGGCCGAGAATTTGGAGAGGGGGGAAAAACCTGGATCGGCCTAAAGCCCAATCCAACAACATCTATATCAAAATTTTATTAATTCCTTATTTCTTAGATGTTACTTACACATAACTATTTTTGGAACAAAATAACTATAGACTTATGGAGTTTTCGGTTCAAGTAACTAAGGTAAGGTGTTATAAACATTATTGATGGCTTGTACAAATATTTTATGATGCCTCATAATTATTTCATGTCATATTTGTTTTGTTTTCATAGGTTTTGTGATTTATTTATAAGTTATATAAGTTTTAATTGAATTTTGAGTTGCAGGGGTATTTTGGTCTTTTCAGATTATATAAATTTGCGGGTTTTACAACTCTTCCCCTCTAAAAAAAAATTTTCGTCCTCGAAAATTAAAGTCGCAAAGTTAGACAGGGTCGTAGCAATTCGCAAAAGCTCGACACGAACAAACTCACACCCGGGGAGGTTCTTCCAAAAAGAAAAGCTCATATGGGATGCGAACAAGATTTCAAATCGAATTCTACAGGAGTTCAAGGTTTATAACCGAGGTCAACAGAATGCAAAACGAGAGTCCAACTCATCCGGGTATTTAATGAACGAAGGCAGAGTATACGCACAGGTAGGATGAACCTAAAATCTCACTAGTCACGGATAATCCAACGGATATCAAATTCTAAACTTCTTAGGTACTTCCCAAGATATCCTATGGCCACAATGAGGGCACGTTATATGGTATAAGTATTATCACGTTGATCAGGCGTCATAATACTAGCACCACATAAATATGCCTTCATGATGATCATACTTTATCTCGAGTCGTAAGCAAAACAACCTATCTTAATCCACCTAGTACTTCTATAGTCTCGGAGGTCAACAAAATCAAATGTCATAATCAAGAGGGAAAACCAACTACTCGCCATGGAGATTCTCAAAATGCCCAAGAGGCATTGAAATGATTAACAAAAGATCAGAGGTCAGAGTCGGAATCTGAAGGTAAGGATCAAATAGTGTCAGGCAATTACTATGAAATTTTCAATGGCTTCAAGATTTATTTAGGTTTCAAAACTTAGGTGGTGCAAGGCATAAACTTTCACTTTCCACGAGGGATCTCAAGAGGCTTTAACCAAAAGCAAGGCACGAATCAGAGTGATGCGGAAGCAATGATACTTAAACAAAAGGCTTATAATCTACCCATTCCTCACTGGTCAGAACTTAAGTTCCTATAGGGAAATCCTAAAGCAAATTTTCAAAGGTTGTCTTACGAGCGCCTACAGGGAAAGCTTAGTGGTCCTAACTTACACAGGTCAAGGGTAAATGTATTACGAGTCGCAACCTGGCTCTGATACCATAATTGTAACACCCCAACCCGACAAGGGCAAAGGTGTCACAGATACGGATTCTTATCAGAACAAACACAAGCATATGACATACATAATACAAAAGGATTCCAAGGGTTACAACTGAAAAATCTGATATTACAAGGTTACAAATGAGATATACAAAAATCACTAAGTCTGAATATAACTCTTCTAATCATCTCCAATCCAAATTAACTAGCAAGGTCTTCTAAGTCCAAGGTCCTCTCTATTAATAACCCAGCTTCCAACTAAAACCTGCCGCACACGAAAAAAAAACGTGCGGCTGAGCTTACAAAGCCCAGTGAACAGATATATAATAAACGGAAACGAAAACAAAAGAAATGAAAGTAAAAGGACAAGAACAGATATAGCATAATGAAATAGATAAGTCAAGGTACAGAGAGAGAGTAAAGGTTTAGGACAGTAATCCACCACGAGCCCAGAAACATATCATATCAAATCACATACCAGGGTGTATGGAGGGGTGACCTCAGCATACCAAGACAAGGTTGAGGGGATACCTCCAGGGTTGGAGTTGCAAGCTCCCAGGGTTGTGAAAGGCATGTATTGCACACAGTACCAGTCACCAGACATACCAGATATATCAGAACCAGAACAAGACTAGGATGCATCCATTCGCCCCCCAAGAACAAATCATATTGGCCATAATAACAGGAGTGTGCACATATCAGAATCAAGATGGGGACGGTGTAACCAAATCACTAGGGCTACACACTAGTCATGCCAGTGGTGCATCACAGACACGGCCATGTTACCTTCATGGCTAGGGTCACAAATTTGGCTCGGGTATCAAACTGGGATCAAGGTCAAATGTCAAAGGTTCACATCATAATCAGGGTGTCATATCAGAAGGTTCAAATATCAGAAGGTCAACATCAGAAGGTCAATATCAGCAGGTCAATATCAGCAAGTCAGTAATCCAAGTTCCATAGTACTAGTTCAATTAAAAAGGTTTCTAATTAAGAGTCCATTTAAAACAATCTTTTAATAATGGTCTTCATAAAAATGATCCTTCAAAGTAGAGTTCATAAAATGATCTTTTAAAATGGTTTCTCATGCAGACAGTCTTTTAAAATAGTTTTCATCAAAGTTAATAAAATCCCAATTAAAAGAGTATTGTATCATATTTGTAAACTTCATTTTAAATAGCTTTTCCTCAAATCATTTTCCAGGTCAGAATTAAAAGGCTTCTCAGTCTAGGTTCATATAATAGGTCAAAGGTTCAAGACAAAGGAATCATAGCAAGGTATCAATGTTAGGTATCATATTAGGGTTCATGTCAGGGTTCATATCCAGATTCAAGACAAAAGATAAATGCAAGGGTTCATTATCAGGAGGTCAAGTCTCAGGTATCAAATCAGAGGTTAAACAGATCAGAGCATGCAAGAGGTCATAGGAAACCTTACAGAGAAGGTCAGAATATCTGTACCTTATTCCAGAAGCAAACACAAATCAGAAATGGATGACACAAAGTGAATCAGGACTTCTCTTTCTTCACACCTAGAGGGGTAGACAAGAATTACAAACCCTTCTATTTTAAGTAACTTCCATATTTAGCAGGTTTCCAAATTTAGCTTTTAGATTCATCAAGTTACTCTTTTAGTCCTTTAGGTTTCATAATTTACACTTTGTACCCCTTTACTTATCAAAGTTACAAAATGAAACCCTAGATTTACATAGTTTACATTTTAACCCCTCTCATTAATTTATTAACACATCACGCATTTTATTTTTCAAGATTACAGAGTGTACATTCAAATTAACTTATTATACGAATTATACCCTCAAGTTTCACGATTCACAATTTATAACCCTTAGCTTAGGAAAATAACAATTTACATCCTTTTTACATGTCTTGACAGTTTTCAGGTATTAACTGGACTCGTTTTAAATAATTTGAAAACCATATTAAACCTTCGAAATAAAATCTATAAAAATTCACAGACGTTCCCCAGGGTCTTGAGTATTTTATGTAATTTTTCCAGATTTTATTAAGTTGTCTAGATACGAATTAAAATTCCTTTTTCCCAACCTGTTCCAGAACCGGATTAATTAAAAACACCCGACCATTTTCCATCTTCTTTCCCAGTCTAGAAAATTTATAAAATTCTACAAAAATTCCAGTAATTTGCTAACATGTTATATATCACTCATCTCAAAGGACATATCCTAATTCGTTATGGTTTGAAAATGATAAATGAAAAACCCGGACTGTTTTTCCAGACTTTACAAATACGACCAGACATATGATTTTCTAAAAATCAAAAAGTAGCCTTAAAGGCCTCCAAAAATTACAAACTAAATTTCTCCAGGTAGCTATTTCATTAAACTACAATCTAGACTCCAGAAACATCAAAATATACGTTCATATCATTAATTCACAGCCGGTAAAAGTCGAGTAAAGTTTTATGACAGTGGCAGTTTCTCACAGAATCATATATAACTTAGAGTTTAACATGTTACCTCTTTAATTCTTGACACATAATTATTATAGGTTGGTCCAAAACATATTTAGGTTGATTAATTTCAGATCTAACATATTCAAAACGATTTAAAACATCACATAACTCCTGGTCGATTATATACACATTAGAATTTAGGGTTTTTGATTATGATTTTATGTACATATTTATGTGGTCTTTCATTCGATTGAACACACACGAACATGGACAGGAATTGAACAAGATGGATGATATGTTACCCTAGAAGATCACACGAAGGAACAAGAACACCTACAATCGAATCACCAATGAAAAACCTCCCTTCTTTTCCTTCTTGGTCGATCGGCAGAAAAAGGAAAAAGAGACACAAATGGTTAGGGTTTTTGTTTAAAAACAATTCACATGGATTGGAGGCATGAAGAACATGTTTACCTTATGATTGATGACACAAGAATGGAACAAAAACAAGCCTCTCTTGGTCCTCCTTTGGCTCGACAGCAGTAAGAACAAAAGGCAGCAGAAAAACTTTTTAGGGTTTCTTGAGTTTGTTTTTGATGTTCGGTATGATTGAGGAGAGTCAAAAGGGATTAGGCTAAATAATAGGGAGTAGGCCGAGAATTTGGAGAGGGGGGAAAAACCTGGATCGGCCTAAAGCCCAATCCAACAACATCTATATCAAAATTTTATTAATTCCTTATTTCTTAGATGTTACTTACACATAACTATTTTTGGAACAAAATAACTATAGACTTATGGAGTTTTCGGTTCAAGTAACTAAGGTAAGGTGTTATAAACATTATTGATGGCTTGTACAAATATTTTATGATGCCTCATAATTATTTCATGTCATATTTGTTTTGTTTTCATAGGTTTTGTGATTTATTTATAAGTTATATAAGTTTTAATTGAATTTTGAGTTGCAGGGGTATTTTGGTCTTTTCAGATTATATAAATTTGCGGGTTTTACAAGGAGAATGGAATTCAATAATGAACACTGTTAAGCTGAGAATCATCAGTCTTCATGTGAAGCAATCATCCAAAGCTAGCTATTAGCAGGTTTATGGGAATAGGTCATTCATTGAGTTAGCTAGTGCGAGTCATGAAAGAGAGCTTACTATTAGATGACTTATTATGGCTGGTTGTTTACTGTCATGCAAATGGGTTGGGTTAAAATGACGGGGGCTATTTTTTTATATTAACGGGGTCTACCCTAGGTATACTTTTTTATTTTTATTTTTTATTTCTTTTTTGTACTTGGTTGTTGGTTTCATGTCCCCTTTTTTTCTTTTTGTTTTTTTTTTTTTTTGTTTTTTGTTTTTTGTATTTTGTATTTTGTAATTTAGTTTGTGTTTGTATTTTTTTTTTACACTTTTATTTTTTTACAAAAAAAAAAAAAAAATTATTTGTTACAACTTTTATTTTTTTTACAAAATACTTTTTTACAACTTTTATTATTTTTTTTACAATTAAACAACATTAACACATTATTTTTTTTACAAAAAAATTACAACTTTTATTTTCATTTGTACAAAAAAAAAATTTATTTGTTACAACTTTTATTTTCATTTGTACAAAAAAAAAATTATTTGTTACAACTTTTTTTTTTTTACAAAACACCTTTTTACAACTTTTATTATTTTTAACAAAATACTTTTTTTAAAAAACTTTTATAACTTTTACAAAAAAAAAAAAAAAAAAAAAAAAAAAAAAAGCATAATCAGCTAGTAAAGAAAATACAAGAAGATGTAAAGGCTTTTATTTCAATGTAATCATGCTATGCTTTTACACCTTTTTGTTTTAACAAAATACTTTTACAAAAAAATTACAACTTTTGTTTTAACTTGTAAAAAAAAAAATTATTTGTTACAACTTTTGTTTTAAAAGTGTGTGTGCCGCATATGTTGACCAAAGAAAAGAGGGGGGACAAAAAACTGTATGGCAGCCTAGGGAGACAAAAAACTGTGTGTGGCAGCCTATAGCTGGGGTAGACCCCGTTTATATAGTACAACCCCATGCAAATACAGATTTCCTCTAAGGATTCTCTCTGGATGTGTAATCCTACTTTAAATGAGAGAATCAAGTGTAGATATTCGACTCTTGTAGGCTTTCATAGATGTAGTCCTAGTGAAATAAATTTGTTGTCAGCATATAAATTTTAATTCAACTAACACGTACCATTCATATCTCCTTAAAAAGTTTAAATAAATGGAAAAACCCAATAAATCAACATTTGTTGTCCACATGACCACATCTGATAGTTATATATCCTTGAGACTAAATGATGTACGTCTTTTCTATAAATCAACATGTGTTTGTACTTGTTCACCAGGTTTTGCTTTGCAAAATAACAGTATTTGTAGTTGACTTTTGTAGCTTCTTGAGGGGTGAGCGCGGTTCCGGAACCGAGAGAACCGAGAACCGCAAAATACATATATTAGGAACTGAGAACCGGACCGAAGAGTGTCTTTCGGTTCTCGGGTCTGGTTCGGGTAATTCGGTTCTACCCGATTGGAACCGAATTTTTTTTAAAAAGTACCAAAAAATTCAACATTTTTTTATGTTTGCACTCATTTACGTCTAAAGCGTAAATAATATTGAACGATTAAAGTATATAGCCGAATATATTTTGAAAAACACGTTGTCGCTAAATGCCTTTAACCCATTTACGAATGATAAATTTATTTGTGCCAATAGAAATAGCTCTGTTTGCGAGTGTTGACAAAAAAGAAAAACACAAGAATTTCCATATACCCTCAACATGTCCTTTAAGTAATAAAAATGCAAGGCAATCAAATTAAACAAGTTAATAGCAAACCAATTTGTATAATAAGAACATATAGCTATACGTCAGTAGCCAACAGAGCTAGCATGAGAGGAGGGGGGCCTGTAGAAGTGCAGAACTTATTAATGACATGATCATAGACATCACATAAACACATGACGGAAGTACAAAAATATAAACATCATCACATACAAAAATATACCAAACACCCTTGTACTGAATTGATATTCTGGTCATTTTGATGCATTAACGTGTAAAGTGATTGTTAAGTAGTTATATAACATGAATTAGTTTTGTTGTGTCATTCAAACACTAGAAAGTAGAAAGGTGACCCCGCCAACAGTCCAACACTATCTGAAGTCGGGCGGTTCTTCGGTTCCAGAACCGATACCCACAGCTCCGGACCGAACCGAAATTTGAAATATCTAAGAACCGAGAACTGGAGAGCGGTTCTAAAATGCGGTTCGGGTTGGGTCGGTTCTCGGTTCATTTGCTCACCCTCTTCTATGTAAAAAATGTTGACTTTGTAGTAAGTTTAACAATATATAAATCAGGTATAATAAGTTTTGCTCAGGTTCAATTGGTATAAAACAATCATCTATCATGCCAAAAATTGGTATTAAGAACGAGGAATTATATTATCATCATCGCAAACCATTATACTATTTTCCATTCAAATACAAAACATAAAAAGGAAAAAACAAAACACAAATTCGGTCATCAAATGATGCTTTTTCTAAATTAATAGAAAAGCATAACTTAATCAGCATCGAGAAATGTTTTCTTTCTTCATTGCCAAAAGAATACTCATAAATATAAATACATACATGATGAGAATAACCCTTATTACCATATATATTAAATAGCGTCAAATCGGTGGCTTCTGATTGGCGGGTTTTATGTGGGATACATTTTTTTTTTTTTGCCCTGGTAGATGTCGTACGATCCAATGTTGTATTTAAAGCCCAATATTGACAATAACCCTTATTGTATTTAAAGCCCAATATTGACAATAGGCCTAATAAGCTACTTGGATCATGAAGATCGGAAGCAGGCCATATGGTTTGGTAAGACGTAAGAATTAAATGCAAATATGCTTTGGTAAGATGTAAATAAATGTTTTCCTTGTTTAAGTTGAGAGCCGTATTCGAGGGTGTATGGAGTGTGTTATTGCATAAGGCTTTAAAATTTTAGAGGGCTCAAAATGTATATCCCTTTATATAGAATAAATTACACCGTTCGTCCTTGTGGTTTGTCCAAAATCACTGGTTTAGTCCTTAAAGTTTAAAAGTTGCGTGTATGGTCCCTATGACAGCCAACTAATAACACCCTTGGTCCCTATCGCTAACTGACGTTATATATTCCGTTAGCAAGTTTCAAGGTTAGTCTATTAACCAAACAAGCGTTTGCAACGTTAGTCCTTTTCCTTAACGGCCGTTTGCAACGTTTGCAACGTTAGTCCTTTCTTGAAAAATATTCGAAAAATTTATAAAAATTCGAAAAAACTTATAAAAATTCGAAAAATTTATAAAAATTCAAAAAAATTTTAAAAATTCGAAAAAACTTATAAAAATTCGAAAAATTTCGAAAAATTCAAAAAATTTAAAAATTTCGGAAAAATTTATAAAAATCTGAAAAAATTTTAAAAATTCGAAAAAAATTATACAAATTCAAAAAATTTATAAAAAATCAAAAAAATTTAAAAAATTCAAAAAAAACTTATAAAAATTCGAAAAATTTATAAAAATTCAAAAAATTTTAAAAATTCAAAAAATTTATAAAAATTCCAACAAATTTATAAAAATTCAAAAAATTTATAAAAATTCAAAAAATTTTTAAAAATTCGAAAAAACTTATAAAAATTCGAAAAATTTCTAAAAATTCAAAAAAATTTAAAATTTAGAAAAAATTTATAAAAATCCGAAAATTTTTTAAAAATTCGAAAAAACTTATAAAAATTCAAAAAATTTATAAAAATTCAAAAAATTTTAAAATTTCGAAAAAATTTATAAAAATCCGAAAAAATTTTAAAAATTCGAAAAAACTTATAAAAATTCAAAAAATTTATAAAAATTCAAAAAATTTTAAAAATTCAAAAAAACTTATGAAAATCAGAAAATTTTTTAAAAATTCGAAAAAACTTATAAAATTTCAAAAAAATTTAAAAATTAAAAAAATTTTAAAAATTCAAAAAATTTATAAAAATTCGAAAAAATTTCTAAAAATTCAAAAAATTTATAAAAATTTAGAAATTTTTCGAAATTTTAAAAATTTATAAATTTTTAGAAATTTATAAAAATTTAGAAATTTTTCGAAATTTTAAAAATTTATAAGTTTTTTCGAAATTTTAAAATTTTTTGAATTTTTAGAAAATTTTCGAATTTTTATAAGTTTTTTCGAATTTTTAAAAAATTTTCGGATTTTTATAAATTTTTTCGAAATTTTAAAATTTTTTGAATTTTTAGATATTTATCGAATTTTTATAAGTTTTTTCGAATTTTTAAAATTTTTCGAATTTTTATAAGTTTTTTGAATTTTTATAAATTTTTTCGAATTTTTATAAATTTTTTGAATTTTTAAAATTATTTCAATTTTTATAAATTTTTCGAATTTTTATAATTTTTTTGAATTTTTTAAATTTTTTTGATTTTTTATAAATTTTTTGAATTTTTATAAGTTTTTTCGAATTTTTAAAAATTTTTCAGATTTTTATAAGTTTTTTCGAAATTTTAAAATTTTTTGAATTTTTAGAAATTTTTCGAATTTTTATAAGTTTTTTTCGAATTTTTATAAATTTTTTGAATTTTTATAAATTTTTTCGAATTTTTATAAATCTTTTGAATTTTTAAAATTTTTTGAATTTTTACAAATTTTTCGAATTTTTATATGTTTTTTTTATTTTTTATAAATTTTTTGAATTTTTATAAGTTTTTTCGAATTTTTAAAATTTTTTCAGATTTTTATAAATTTTTTCGAAATTTTAAAATTTTTTGAATTTTTAGAAATTTTTCGAATTTTTATAAGTTTTTTCGAATTTTTAAAAATTTTTCGAATTTTTATAAATTTTTTGAATTTTTATAAATTTTTTCGAATTTTTATAAATTTTTTGAATTTTTAAAATTTTTTGAATTTTTATAAATTTTTCGAATTTTTATAAGTTTTTTCGAATTTTTATAAATTTTTCGAATATTTTTCAAGAAAGGACTAACGTTGCAAACGGCCGTTAAGGAAAAGGACTAACGTTGCAAACGCTTGTTTGGTTAATGGACTAACCTTGAAACTTGCTAACGGAATATATAACGTCAGTTAGCGATAGGGACCAAGGGTGTTATTAGTTGGCTGTCAGAGGGACCATACACACAACTTTTAAACTTTAGGGACTAAACCAGTGATTTTGGACAAACCACAGGGACGAACGGTGTAATTTACTCCTTTATATATTTTAGGGCCTTAAAATTTACTTCCAATTAAAAATGTTATCGATATATGAAATTATGTTCTAAATATTTATTAAACTCATCTTAAAGTAATCGAGAGTAACGAAGAACTCATTAAAATTTAAAGCTAGATAGTTAAAATAAATCTTTATCAACATTTTTAGTCATCATGAAAAATTTGCGCAAGGCATTCGATAACTCAGTTACGGCACTGATGCGATACAATAATACCAGTTGGCAAAAAAATTAAATGTTCCCGGTAGGATGTGTTATGTATTTGTTGGGTTTGATTTTGGTGAGAGCCAAACGAACCTTTCTTTTTATTTTTTATTTAGTTTAATCATAAACAACATTATTTTGATAAATAAAAAAAATTAACTTTGCTAATCATAGCATTAGATGTTATGGTTAAGATTTTATAATAAAAAACCTATTAATAAAGTCACCACCTTTTGTAATTAGCAATTTAGCCTTACATTTTATTTTTGCAATCACTATATATGTGTTAGAGGAGGGTTAAAATGCTCGCACATTGCGCTGGTTTATTATTTGATAAATTTTTTTTGATATAGTCACTTAGAGTTAGGACAAAATGAGAAGAAAAATTAAAATAAGAATGATAAAAAGAAAGTACAACCACACATTTCAGATACACCTACAAAAATACTAGTCACTTAAAATCATTTAATTACTTTGCCTTTTTTTTTAATAAAATTATTGCACATGTCTATATAATTTAATATTCATGCATTTTTCTTGTAACTAAATTATATAACGCAATTCATATTCTTTATCTATTAACCTAAAATTATGAGGATACTTTATTGTGACCTGTGTGTAGTTCATGTAGAGACTGTTGATCATATATATATATATATATATATATTTTCTTGTGGGATGGCACGTGTGCTTTGGATTTTATTAGCTAGATGGTGAGATTTGGATGTCCCGGTTGTGTCTAGCATTACGGATTGGTTTTCGCGGGTAGGTACTTGCCAGGTGACGAAGACGGCTAGATTCATTCTTGAGGGGGTAGAGGCTACTTTGATGTGGTCTACATGAAATTATCGTAATGCTTTAATTTTTTCTGATCTTAAACCTAAAAAGGCGACTCTATGGGATTCTATTGTATATCAATCGTTCTTTTGGATTTCATCTAGAAATTCTAAGTTGCAATTTAGTTGGATAGGATGGTTAGATAATCCCATAGCTAACGTTTCTTCGTTAACAGTTGTTTGTTCTAGCTTTTGCTAGTCTTATCTAAAGACGCTGTTAAAAAATAAATAAATAAATAAATAAATGACTTTCACGATTTTCATTTCTCCTCCCATTTTTTCCTCCAACATACCAAGCAAGGGAAAATAACTCCTTTTCCATTTCTCTTGTCTAGATTCTTTCTAGAAAGGGTTATGTTATGCATACCTTTTTGATGTGATATTTTGTCCTCTCACCCTCTCTGGCCCTCCTTTGTTTACAGTACAAATTACATGTATAACTTGTCCTTTCTGGAAAAAATTACATGTTTCGTTCCTGTGAAAATGGTAATTATATTTAACACGATTGTATGTCCTATTTTAGAAGGAACTCCTTTTCCATTTCTCTTGTCCATGACATTTATATATGTCCTATTTCGTAAAAGTATTTGTCCTGTTTCTAAATTCTGAGTTCTATTAACACGATTATGACATTTAACAATATCAAATGGGTTGTACTAACCGGACCCTCCCTACCATGGGGGGTCCACCTACTTTAGTCAAATTGTACAAGCTTTAAAGCAGACAGTACAAGCGGCGGCAGCTGGTCAAGTCAACACACCCTCCCTAAGGGAGGGTCCGGTCAACATCAGCCATATCAAATACTTTTACGAAATAGGACATACATGCATGTCATGGTATTTCTTTTACTTTATCAATGTAATACATTTTGTATCAGTTTATATCTTAATAAACAGAATTTGGAAACAGTTTATAAATTTGTTTCAAAATTTCATGTTTTTAATGGTATATATTTGGTATGTCAGTGTCTGGACTTCACTACAAGAACTCAGACTTCTCACGATGAAAGTCGTCGCCATAGTGACGACGTAGTTGTACTAAAAGTATTTACCATATCTTTTACTTTGACATTTTTTCACGCCTATGGTAAATAAAGACCGCCGTACCAATAGCGGCGACATGTCGTCTCTATAGATATTTTCATTTGATGATTATCTAAAAAACATTTTGTTGGACTTGTAGCGACCACATTGTCGCCGCTAATGGCTTACATCGTCGCTAAGTATTGTGCTTTTAAAAACAACATTATTGTCATTGTAACAAAGAATAATGGGCCGAGCATATGTTGTCGATATATGTAGTGTGCGGTAACCTATGTTTAACATTGTCGCTACCACATTGTCGCCGCTAATGGCTTAACATCGTCGCTAAGTATTGTGTCTTTAAAAAATAAAAACAACATTATTGTCATTGTAACAAAGAATAATGGGCCAAGCATATGTTGTCGATATATGTAGTGTGCGGTAACCTATGTTTCATAAAAGCACAATACACGGTCAATTTGAAACACTTATGCCTTAAAAAAAATTAAAACACTTATTCTCCCCAATTTAAACAATATATTGCAAGTATACAGAATATAATGTAAACTTGAATGATAATTTGATTGCCTCATTCCATGATAATGTAATACCATATATATGATTACAAATATTATTTTAGAAATGGGCTTGAGCCCAATGACTAATACGGACTAACACACCCTTGCAGTCCGAGCGGCGAAATCGCGAAAGCTCGGACTAGAGTAGTAAACTAGAAAAGAAAAGAAAAGAAAAGAAAAACATTAAGATAACAAAAAAACATAACTTGAGCGAAACTCTTCAAACATCAGCAGCACAACTGGAGAAGACAAATAACAGGGCGTGACCTAAACCATGAACAACACAATAATAATGTGTGGATTTGTGACCTTAGCACAAATTACCAACACACAGGCTCGTGACCTAAAGCACGAACAACACAATAATAATGTGTGGACTTGTAACCTTAGCACAAATCACCAACACAAAAAAAAAAAAAAAAATGAGAAAACGAAAGTTGGTTCTAAAATTTCAACCCCCAAAAAACCTTCCAAACAAACAGGACGTGTTTTTCCCTAGAAAAACATAAAGATCCACCAATTATTTATTTATTTATTTTATTTATTTATTTATTTATTTATTATTATTATTATTATTATTATTATTATTATTATTATTATTATTATTATTATTATTATTATTATTGTAATTTTATTATTATTCTTTTTAAGGAAGGAAAAGGTTGCGGAATCTTACTAATCAAAAACAGATAAAAGCAAACAAATGCTACATTTTTAATGAAATTGTAACACCCTTTCACTCACTTTACCCATAATACAAACATAAAGCGGGCCCCAAAACATCAAATTATTTTGTCCCCTTTCAAAACTAACCACCACCACTTTCATGGATTTCCGCCTCGTCATCCCTGGCGGATCTCCTCTGGAAGAATCAATCTCCACAGAAGTCGATCGAGGGTTGTTGGGAAGGTGTTTGCGTGTGGGTTTAATGGTGTTTGGGGTGATGGACCTTATTGAAGGAATCAAAAGCCGCAAAATTAACATAAAAGAAATCGACAGGCGTATTACAGAAAAGAGTGATGGAGAGAACCTCTGGACCGCCGGCCGGAAAAGGATGCGTCTGTTTTTGGTTTTAGGGTTAGGTGTTTTAGGATCTCTCTGATACCATGTAAGTATACAGAATATAATGTAAATGTGAATGATGATTTTATTGTCTCATTCCACTATATCATACTACTGCATGAGTCAAAAGACCCAAGTTATTCGGATAATTACCACAAAGTGGCGCGTGGAATTAAGGTCAATTAACCCTTAAGGAGATTTTGTACATATAAAATAGTCGTACTAGGTAGCTCCAATTTGACGCACAAAGGAGCGGAGAAACTGAGGTAAGCATAAAGCCATTAAAAACCCGTTTCTTTAAGGTCATAATTTAATGCGTACCCTCCTTATACCCCTCACACAGTTTGTCAAGTTGGGTGAGCCTTTCTTACTATTTGGTACAAAACTCATCAATCAACTAAAAGCTATAGTTTTTTACTCTTAAAACATGTCATAAATTAAAAAAATTGCTAGTCTCGCCTGGGAGCGAATTACCGTGCGAAGCGAACTATTATCGGCACATGAGACCTTGCAAGATTCATAATTTATACACAAATCAAGTTTTACCATTTATTTAGTCCATATTATTTTTCTATTCAAAATTACCCTTTTGTTTAAAACATGTCAAACAAATATAAACAAAACAAGTAATAATAAAAAAATAAACAACTAAATAATACACACATAACATAACAATTAATATGTGAAAACATGTAGCCACATGCAAACTTTATTCGATAAAACCTATTAATAATCAATTCCAGGTTTATAATGTATATATATAACTAAGGCCCTCACTTACAAAGGAAGTGAACCACATGCATCGACGAATCAATTGCGTAAGCCATAATTAAATATATACCACATAGCACACAATTGATTAATTAATTATATTGAGGTCTTCCCCAATTCAAGAACTATTAATAAATAAACTTGTGAAAACTTAACAATTAATACATGTAGACGATAATTCCATGACAAAAACATGCACGTTCCATCATGGATATCACATAACAATTATCAATAAGTCACAAGATCGCATACAATTAACACGTAATTATATCATGCAATCCTAGGGTTTCTAATCCAATTAATAAACAAAACATTTTTTTTATTAATTAGGGCAATCGCCCCCCCCCCCCCCCCCCCCCCCCCGCGCCAAATAAATAAATTTAGGGTTTCGAATTCTATAAACCCTAAAATTCGACATATATAATTAAACACAATCCAAGATTCATTTTTTACGTGTTTCGGTAATAAATTACATATTAATACAAGGCTCGTGATGCTACTGTTGGAATTTAATACATGACATATCATAATTAAACACATAAAACATCAAAGCAAGTGCGGAAGCGTATAGATCATATAATACATAATTAATTAACCGAATATAAAACGTATGCATACCTTTTAGCAATTCTTCAACAATCAACTTTATGAACCCTAATTAGGGTTTATGTGGATTATAAGAATTACCCCTTACCGTTTTGTAATTCAATCCAAGATGTAAACAATAGTGTGTTTACACCACGTTCTTGTACACACGTACTATTAACGAATTAATGTTATGCTAGTAAGAACACAAAACGATTTTTTGCTTAACAAAAAAATCGATCAATCCCTTAAAGGGTTTTGGTCGATTGGTTTGAACAAGAAAAGAGGATAGAAAACAATTTAGGGTTATTGTGTGTACAAAAGTTAACCAAACAATGACCCCTTGTGTTTGTATATATAGGATGACAAAACTTGGAGAACAAGTTGAATTTGGATTGGGTTTACACCCTATGGCTGATCGGTTCCCAACCCACAAGGGGTTCCGGAATCTTCTTGTTCTCTATTTTTCATCTATAGTCCTCCCTTTTATCATTTAATGTCCGTTAGTCAATTATCGTTAATTACTTAACGGTCGTTAGTCATTTTGTATATTTAATAATTAAATACAACCTTTTATATATTAATTATTACTCATTAATCCTTCATACGTAAAGTGTGCAATCTCGTGGTCTCGAGTTCGTTCCTAACATACGTCTATTAATTTATGTCCATAAACTACAGCTCCCACTTGGACATATCTTAATAGTGTAATCACATCGGTTAGCGTCTAGCAACACGCCGATGCCTCTAGTACAACTCGAGTAAGGTCTCATGAAAAAACCTTTTAATTATTCATTATTATTATTATCCTTTTGTTTCTAATACCATGTTAATATGGATATGGATCTCAGTCATTCAATAATTAACTATTTTGTTTCTCGTTGTTTATGATTGAGCAAGATTACCAAATCTTCTGAACGTATTCCAGATAGATCTTGGGCGTGCGCACGCAAACATCTTGTCAACCCTACGAGGGGCCCAACAGTATTAAACTTCAAAACGAATTTGAAGGAACAAATTCTTTATTGACTACAAGCAAAACCCATGAACTTTGAAACACTTCTGAAAACAATCCTTATAACTACCAGTTACGTATAGCGTTAAATTTTTCCATAGAAATGCACTACATCCATGACAGTTCTCTGGTATCTCAAGTCTGAGGATAACTATTCATGATTTACTTAATGACTAGATCCATATAGGACAATCACATAGTTTGGGATAAGTCCTATATTCAATTCATTGAATATCATATGAATTTGGTATGTCAACGCATCAATATACTTTCAAGTATATTCTATCAAAACTCAGATTTGTCTTAATTCAATGATATTCTCATATCATTAATTGACAACGGACTATTTTAGAATAACTAAATTATTCATGGATTAAACATGCAAATATATGACATAATTTATTATTAATGAAAACAAATGTACCAGGTACTTTAATTTAGTATAAATAATATTTGTTTAATAACCCTTATCCAAATATTAAATAGATCAATACATGAAATTTCTTGTTAATGAATTATGCCCCAAGTTATTATAATCATACTTGTTGACAAGACATAAATCAACCAACTTTGATCTATCAGAATTTTTGTGAATATTTATATCAAGAATTCATCTAGTAAAATTCTTGTATGTATGCATTCAAATAATTTGATATTTCCACATAATATTTCATAAAGTGTGCGACAACCTCAACCACGAATTTTATGATAACCAAACTTTCAAACACTTTTAAAGTTTAAAGTATTCTTATTCTTTAATGTATAATGCAATCATGCTCTTAGTAAAGCACAACTAGTTCACATAGCCATTAACACGGATAAAATCCTACCATGACTAGTATTAAGTGTCATCTCAATTAAAACAGCATCATTGTATACAAACAACAATATGCTTTTAAAAAAAACTCCGTAAACTTTAATATCTATTGTGTAATGTTTAATGTCTTCCAAACTTTCAAGTTTGTTGTCTATGACAATTTGCACAACAGTTGATATATTGTTCATCCATAGAATATAGGAGCAATTCCAGGCTGAGGATGTCATTCTAATTCAAACATATTCTATTAGAATATTTGATTCACGAAAATCAATCTATAAATATGTCCAAGGAAATACAAGGCAAGTATGTGTAACCCGGGTCGTTTTCCCAATGAAGAAATGAATGGAATTTTGTGATTACAGTTCGTGAATCGTGCCGTGAATAGTGAAATAAGAGGAAATAAGCTAATAAGGTTATAAAAGCCAAAGGGAAAAATGAAATAAGCTGAAGATCAATAACTTTAATGAAAACAAGCATTTTGAAACTTTGATTCAAGCTGGACAACAAGCTATTAAGTAAAACAGTCACTTAACTAAGTTTTAGATCTAGAAGGCAATATTGAAAAAAGCAAATAAGCTACAAGCTAAACTAAGCTATAAAAGGATTGAAATATGCTGAAATAGACTAATTATATTTAAAATAAGCTGAAGGTCAACCAATAAGCCACACACAAAAGCAGATAAGCACTGAGTAAGTACTAGCTAAGGTCTACTGTTATGCAAGCTCAATATTAACCTACTGAGGCACTATTGCAGATGTGAAAAAGCTGTTAAAAAGCCAACAAAAAAAATCTCAAAAATATGGAACAAGTCTATAAGCAACCCAAGAATATGTGTACCAAATTGGAGCTTAATTGAGCTTATAATGAACAAATGAAAAATCAAAAACATAAGCTGATCTGAGGCACAATTATGAAAAAAATGCAGAATTTGCAGCTGTTAAAAAGCTAATAGAAAAATTCAAAAAAATGTGGACTAAGTGCACTAGCAACCCAAGATTATCAGTACCAAGTTTGAGCTTAAAAGGGCTTATAATGAAGAAATGAAAAATGAATAACTAAGGCTGAATTTAACAAAAATCATGAATGTGCAGACTGTTTATGCAATTTTGGAACCAAGGCTTCACATGTCCAAAGTGAATGACACCAACTTAATGTAATCCACTAGAAACACAGAATTGAACATAAAAATTGCAAAGATAAGGGCTTATCACTGATCTACCAAAAATAAGCCAAGAAAAGAGCTTACAAACTGAAAACTAGAAATGCCTACTCAAAACATGCAATTATGCTCAAAACAGCTCAAAATCCTTTCTCTTCAGCTAAAATGACTTAATACAACCTAATCAAAGATGGATCAACTGCATATGAACACTGAACAAGTATTTTTGCCCCATTTTAATGCTGACCCAAACAGTCCTTTAGAGACTGCATTTGGATTTTGAAACTAAACCAGACCTGCATTAAGCTATACTTTGAAAGGCAATCATTAATTAGGTTGAATTAAGTCCTAAAAAGCAAGTTTAACTAAAAAAAAAGCACTAACATAAGCTATGCTAAATTTAAGCTATTTATGGTCCTTAATGAGATTTAAAGAGTAAAACAGATACAGGCAAACTATACTATTACAATAAGGCACATAAAAAAGCAACTAAATTCATACAAATAACTAAATTACCAATTAAGCATTAAAAGTTGCAAGTACAAAGCCGTATTGAAACTAAACTAAAATGAATTTACGTTAAATAATCGGAATTGAGATACACCTAAAGATATCTAAATTCGACTTAAACTACACTAAGCTACGCTACCCTAATTAACTAACTACTAACTATTAAGTAGTCTTCTGTGTGCAGAGGAGGGTATTTATACCCTGAGGAGCTTCTATCATCCTTCCCCATCCGTTGGATTGCCTCAATTCAATCTCAGCCGTCAAACTCGTTTTTGGTGGGAAAAGAGTGGTTGGTGGATTTCTAACGTGGAGTGGTATCTTGTGACTGCTAGGGGGAGACATGTGAAGGGTAGCTGGAGCTATTTGGAGGAGGGGGAGACATGTAGCAGAGGTGTAGCAGGGAGAAGGTAATGATGGGATGTGGGTGGATGTTTTGGCGGGCAAAAGGGGTTGATTGGGAATAGATTGACCCTGGTTTTAGCTAACAGGGTTGGATGGGTAAAGGGTAAAATTGGGTTGGGTTATTTTGTTTGGTGTTGGGCTGGGTTGGTTTTGGGTTTAAGATTAGGCTGTGGTTATTGGTGTTGGGTTTTATTTAGGGAAAATGGATTTTAGGATAAGGTTTAACGTTTTAGTTATAAGTTTAGGGACCAAAACTGCCAAATCTGAAAATTTATTCCAAGGACCATTTTTGACATTTTGATATTCTTGAGGGTTGACTTTTGACAACTTGAGCATAAATGTGATCCAAACTTGAAATTCCTTTCCCGGCTTTCGGCTTTTGACGACTTTCCAATCTCGTGCTCGGTTTTGTCCATTTTGTCATCGTTTTTTTTCCGTTTCACATATCCGTACCTGCACATGCATAAACACAAAAACACAACATATTTGGCATATTTGGTTAGTTTTTGGTCTATTTGGTCCATTTTATTAGGTAAAAGATATGTGTAATTTAACACATATAAAAATCCCCCAGACTAAGGTATTGTCGTGTCCTCACACAATGTTATCAACTCACGCTTTTGAAACCAAAAATTTCAAACCTCTTTTTACTAACTTTGAAAAGTAGCAAAATATTCAAAAGAGATTTAAGAAATCAATAGTTCTAAAAACGCCCCGTTTTTCCATTTTATTCACACTTATTCTATTTTTGTACTTTTCTCTTTTTCTTGTGACGGTATGTTGACTTTCTTTATTTCACAATAAATTTTAGGATCACGGAGTAGGAAACACAACTCATAAAGAAGTGACCATACGGATAAAATTCATCGTCCCTGATTTTTCACAAGTCCCCAAACCAAGCTTAAAAATGAAATCATTGTTAAATACAAGTTAAGATGTTAACGCTACTCATGAATGTAATATGTAAACTTTTCACTCCCCAATTGTTCTATAAGGCAAGGGTGCTCATTTTCAAAAGTTTGATCACAGAAATCGATATTATTATGGTTGTTACTTGTTTAAGTCAAATACTAATTTACCGGGAACCGCGAAAATCTAAGGATCAAAAAGGGCCTTTTCAATGTAGCGGCTTTCTTCTCGGCACATCCCAAACCAGTTGGTTTTAGGTGACCAGGCTTTTGACACCCCACAGAGAATAGTACCGGAATCAGCGAAATTTCGATTTCAAATATTTTGGATATTCCCACTAAGCTAGTATTAAATACTTAAATAGATAACAACAAACAATCATTTAGAGATTAGAGACTCAAAGGTGAGATCACTCCATGTAACGGCTTTCTTCTCGGCACATCCCAAACCAGTTGGTTTTAGGTGACCAGGCTTTTGACACCTCACAGAGAATAATACCGGAGCTTTCGGGGTCTTTGAAATCAACAATCTACCAAATTACCGTTTAACCTGTATGACAAAATTGACGAATACTAGTTCAACTTCCGATTTAAATTTAAGAAAAAGCAAGTTTCCTACATTTATTCATATAAGCAACATATACATCTTTATTTTTGCAACATCATAACTTATTGCATTTTGCAATATCATTCCATTTTCTTATTTTTTTCATATTTCATTTTTTCATTTTTTTTCACTTTTTTTTTTATTTTTTTTATTTTATATATATATATATATATATATATATATATATATATATATATATATATATATATATATATATATATGCTTTCTCAAAAATTAAAATAAAAAGTTGAACTCGGACTCTATATCAAAATTGTATAAAAATTTGTAACAAAACGATTTCTAATGTTCAAAAGTTTGAAAACAACACTTTTTAGCTTCTGGGAGGAAAAACCACAAATTACACTAATGAGCCTTTAAGATAACCAACTAATCCTTGCTTAGCATCACAACTTATAATCAACTCTATCATTTCTCGTTCTTCGCAAATTTAAAATCTTTAATAAAAAGATCCGCGAATGCTTAGTCAAAAAGGTTAAGGGGACAAGCTAGAGCTCAACACGCCCGGTCAAGTCAAAATTTTATTCCTACTCTAACCATCGGAAAGTCAACAATGTGTCAAAACACTTATGATATTTTTGCAAAAAATTTTAAATTTTCTCATTTTTTTTTTTCAATTTTTTCATTTTTTGGAGGAAAAACAGGGTTGCGAGAGTATACGACATAATGCAAGGTAAAATCAAATCGAAAGATCACCCCCCCAGACTAAAACGAAACATTGTCCTCAATGTTTTAAAGGTAAGGGTCATCCTACATAAATCTAAGGCCGTTTATTAATTATGCCAAAAGATAAACGTTAGTCGATAAGATTAACGATACCGGATTTCTCATTCAGCACTGTATGGAGATAGACAAAACCATGAACACGAGAGTCTTCACATGTCGGGCAAATCCTGCACAAGACAACAAACACCAAACACAAGAAATGGAAGAGATAGAACTCCTCAAGTCACACTTATAGTATCGTCAGGGGGATTAAGTGAAGATATGTAACACCCCAACCCGGCAAGGGTAAAAGTATCACATTAATGGTTTCACATCAGATCAAAACAAAGCATACATTCATTGGTAATACAAGAGTTCTCAAAGGTTAAAAATGAAATACTGAAATACAAGGCTAACAAGGAAACAAAAGCTAAATACTAAGTCTGCGAGTGCAAATCCTTCTAAGAGTCTCTACTTCAGCATAACTATCAAGGTCTTCTAAGTCCAAAAGTCTCTTCACTCATACCCAGCTTCCAACTAAAAACCTGCCGCGGGAAAAGAAACGCGGCTGAGCTTAAAAAGCCCAGTGAACAGATATATAGAAACGAAAACGAAAGCAAAAGAAAATGAACATGTATAGTTTAGTGCATTGGAATATATAAGTCATAGGCAAGATTATAAGTAAGAAAGAAATGAAAAGAAAAGGAAATAAAAGAGTCAGTAATCCTCCACGAGCCCGAACAAATCAAATATAGTAACCCTGTAAAAATCTAGAGGGGATGCCTCTCAAGTCACTAGATAATATGAGGGGTGACCTCATGTATCAAATTGGAATGATCAGTTCCCGAACTTTGTGAGAGACGTGTATTGCACACAACATCAATCACCGAACAATATAATATAATATCCATTAATACAAACACTAACCTAGGATGCATCCATACGCCCCTCGAACAATAATATAATAAATAATAAATATAATGTGCACGTTACGAACAATATAGGGACGGTGTGTAACATCACTCGAACACACTGGAGTCATGCCATTGGTGCATCAATGACACGGCCATGTTACCTTCGTGGCTAGGAAACGAACTTGGCTCGGGTATCAACTGCAAGGTCAAACGTCAAAGGTCTAAATCATAGCAAAGGTCCAACTAGTCTAAATCATCGAATCATGGTCAAAGTCCAAATATCAAAGGTTCATGGTAAAGGGTTCACGTCAAGATATTTCAGAAGTAAATGACAAAGGTTCGAAATCCTTTAAAACGTTTTCTTATAAAAATAATCTTACAAAATGGTCTTTGTAAAAATGGTCCTTTCAAAACAGTTTTTCATAGAGACAGCTTTAAAAATAGTTTTCTTAAAACGTTTTCATAAATAATCAAAAAGGTTTTCTCATCCCTTTACAATGTCCAACATATTTGGGTTCAAGTCAAAGTTCCTATCAGAGTTCGCAGCAGGGTTCAAGACAAAAGATCAAGGCAAAGGTTCAACTCCAAGGTTCACAATACAAGGGAACATAGCAATGGCTTTGGAAATCCTAAACGAATCAAGATAAGAATCAAGAGAAACGAAGGCACCTTACAAGAAGGGCAGAATATCTGTACCTTATTAGCAGAACACAAGGATAGCAAATGACAAGGATCAACTTACTCCTTCCTCGAACCTAAGGGAGTAGAAGACAGAATGACAAGTGGTTTTTAGTTATCTTTCCATTTTAAGTAACTTTCCTTGTTAGGTAACTTTCCTTATTAGCAGGTTTCCCGAATTAGCAAGTTTTCATAATTATAATATCACCAATTTAGGTTAAGTCATTAATCAAGCCTTATTATGGGATTAAGGTATATTTTAGCAAGTTACAAAAGTCTAGGGTTATGTATGACAAGTTTTCATAGTTTAGGGTTTTAATTGTAAATTCACCAAATTCAAAGGTCTAATCCTGAAAATACTTTAAGTTACTGATTTAAATACCCATGCTATTTATAATGACACTTTAATTCCTTAAGTTTCACAAATTACCTTTATACCCCTCTAGTTACATTAATTACAAAACAAACCCTATATTTACACAATTTACAATTTAACCCCTATCATGTTTATATTTACACATCAAGCACTATAATATCCAAGATTACAGAATATACTCTCAAAGTTATGCATGACACGAATTGAACCTCTAAGTTTTACCTATTTACATAATTAGTCCTTTTAGTTTACAAATATCACAATTTACATCACAACTTCATTCTAATTACACATCAAACCCATAATTACCCAAAATTATATTACCTCCCTAATAACATTATTTACACAAAATGATCACAAGTTTCCTGAATTTACACCTTTAGTCCCTCTACTTAATTAAATTGCAATTCGAACCCTAAAATAACAATTAAATCATTATCTTGCAATATTTACACATAGGACCCTCATCTTATAATTTTTATACATTTGTACTGACCTAATTAACCTTATAAAAATAACCCTTAAGTTTCAAAGTTGGCAAAACACACCCTTCTTATTTATTTTCAAATCGTATAATACTTTTTAATATACAAAACCAAACCCTAGTTCATCTAATCCTAGTACAATCATTAATCCATCATCATAGTGCATTAAATGACCAGATCCAAGCACAAAACCCTAACCCTAAATCGTTCTAGGGTTTCTTTTATTATCTTTTATTCGATTTCTTGAAATCCGATTATACAATAATTAGCCACGATCAAACTAAGCTTCTATAATTTGTTCAAGCATTTTTCCCAGATCATATAGTTTGTATAAGGTTCAAAATAAATAATCACAACACCCAAAAAAATCGTATAGATTGTTTTGGATTTTATGCACGTTTTACACCTTATAAATTATAGCGATCATATAAGCTTGCATGATCCAGGTTATATATTTTATTTAGGTCTTATATGATCCAAAGAACACAATAAAAATGTTACATGAAGAATCGAACGTGTGGAAGGGATAATAGAAATTTATACCTCTCGGTTAGGGTTAATTCGACAAAACAATTGCCTAGCGATCCAACGAACGAATCCCACGACCTCCAAAAAATTTTATAAGCTTCCTTAAATGTTGTAGAACACCAAAAAAATGTCCCACGAATTTTCCCAAGTCGAATGAAGGCTGGTCGAATTTTTGTGAAGGGTTTTTAGGGTTTCGGTATTTTGATAAATATGGAGTAAATAAGAAAACGTGTATATGAGGGGAGGGAACAAGAATTTTTGTCCAAGAAAGTGTGTTTAAGATCAAATACTGATTTTGGAGATATCCTAATTTTATTTGTAATTATCTTGCATTTTATATAATTTAAATTGAATTAATACTAATAATAGTTCATAAATAATTAAATCCGACCCTAAATAATTATTTGTATATTTTTATACACTTTAAATGTTTAATTGTCTTCACAAAAATTATTTGGCTTCATATCTGGTTCATTCCCGAAGGTTTGGAATTTATTTGGTAATTTATAGGCTTTTTAATCAAAATTTAAAATTATAGGGGCAAATTGGTCTTTTTGCATGTTTTAGATTTTTGGGTATTACAACTTCTTCCCCTCTAAAAGAAAATTTTCGTCCTCGAAATTTGCAAAGAGACGGAAATAGAATAGAACGGAAAACGAACAAAGACACACCGGATCAAAATACGAAATGTGGATAACTAGCTCGTATCGATTCTTCGGTTTCCCGGGTAGCTTCACGCTATGGGTGATTCCTCCAAAGAATCTTTACGAATGGAATAACTTTATTTCTCATGACTCGAATCAAAACGAAGTGGGTTCAAATTTCCGCAGAAAGAGACAAATTAGGTTGATTCAGAACAAAAGGTCCATGCAACTTAAAATGGACGATAGGCGAATCTTCCGGAAAGCTCACATGGGATACGGACAAGATTTCAGATCAAATTAATTGTATCGACTGTAAGGAGTTTTACAAGAATTCAAGATTTATCACTGAGGTCAATAGAATGAAAACGAGAGTCCAAACTCATCCAGCTATTTAACGAACGAAGGTAGAGTATACGCATAGGTAGAATGAACCTAAAGTCTCATTAATCACGGATAATCCAACGGAGATTCAAATTCTAAAATTCTTAGGTACTCCCCAAGATATCCTATGCCCACAAAAAGTGCGCGTTATATGATGTAAGTATTATCACGTTGGCCAAACGTCATAATACTGGCATCATTTAAATATTCCCTTATGATGGTCATACTTTATCTCAAGTCATAAACAAAACCACCTATCTTAATCCACCTAGTACTTCTACTATCTCGAGGTCAACAAAATCGAATGCCCTAGTCACGAGGGAAAAACAAAACTATTCGCAAGAGTATCCAAATCTTAGATTGCCTAGTAAAAGTGAGACACGCCGTCACAAGCATCATATCCTCCACAATTCGCCAAAATCTCTCAAAACAAAGCCATCACCGAACATACGAAACACGAAACTGAAATGCTACTAGGGAACTTGAATCATTAGAGAATCTTATTACTATATAACAAAACCTAAGTGAGTAACGGAAGTGAAAGTTAGTCGTCAATAACTTCGGTCTTCACATAATCAATTCTTCCAAACATAAAGGGTCAGTTTCTAAACTCCGTCCATTCAACACATCCAATCTCCTCAAGTCCGGTTAATCTGTCTTCGTCTGTCCATCAATCGGAAAGTGAAACCAAAATCGGGAACTTGTGTCTGGTTCGTCGAGCCTCCTGCAGTTCTTCTTGGAATGTGATGGAGTAACGTGGATTTCTGGCACGATCTTTGAATCTCTTCATCATCCAGTCTGCTTCCGCTCTCAATTCATCTTAGTACAACCAAGATGAATAGGGAAATTTAGAGTGCATGTCTTCATCAGCTCCAGGTTCGCCATCTTGACAGAATTTCTTCTTCTGCATCGCCAACATTTCTGCCTTGTAAGGAATGTCTTCATTCTTCAGGGTAGCCACCGTCGTTGTCAAATCTAAGTCATGCATGGAAATAATTCTTCTGATATGTTTCTAGTTGTCTTTGATGCATCCGAAAACTTCTTGTGCGGTAAGGGAGTATCATCGAGTCTCTTTCTGATTTATCCCAAAATTGTTCCGCCTGAAGGTATGGCAGCTAATTTCTAACTCAGCTTCTTCAAGACTCCATTCTCAACTAAGCTGTTTCCATCCGTTCACGAAATTTCTCCATGGTACCATAAGTTTGCAAACATCTTCCAGAATTCTTCTGCAGAGTTCAAAAGGTTTCAGTTCTCCATTCTATTGTTGGTTTGACCACATGGTGATAGCTTTCAAAGCTCGCGGAATTTAAAGAGGTATCCTCAATTAAGAACATCGTCGTCTCGACAAATATCAATCTTTCAGTAAACACAAATGACTAACAAAGTGTAAAGATGATTTTCATGCTCTTCCTCGTCTCCGAATGTACTATTAAATCATACAATGACCATTTGTCCAAGTACTCACGAGAAAAACATTATTTATCAAATTCACAAGATGTCAGAGCTTTAGCTAACACTATTAGCGTTACTAATCGTCATAGCAGTCGTTTACGGATACGGAAGGCGATTCCAAGAAATAAATCAATTCGTCATAAGGAAAACTTCACGCTCTGAAATTAAACAAACACATAATCGTTTCAGGGTGGAGGAATATTGGCTCCTAACAGTAATACAGTTCAGTTATCTCCAGTTACCATCCTTCTTTATCGCGAGCGAAACTAAAACACGCCCAGAATATACACTTAGGTAACTCACTTCCTGGTCTTCGGTTGCTGCTCTTTCCGGTTGCTCGAATCAACTGGTCTGATCCCGGACACATCTGAAAGACACCTTCGCTTGGCGACTAGACAGTCTCTAGGTAACCTGTCAAATCCTACTTCACGCTCCGGTGGAAAGTTTGATGGTTCGACTAGGAATCATATTCAGAATTCGCAGGGTGTCAAGTAACTCTCAAGATAAGGTTCATTTATTGGTGTACGAGATGGGTTCTAGGAAAACTTCACCATCATGAAAGTAACACACGAGTCTCCAGAGTAATAGTGATAGGAGAGAGTTTAACAATCAGTAATCATGGTAGGGAGTTCAAAATTGTTGCAAACGTCAAAGGTGAGACATAGAAGGGTAGTTGTCAATATTTGAATGTTCAATCAACCAATTCCTTATTAGAATAAAATCGAAGTTAACTATCCCAAGAAAGACGGATCAGCATAGAAAATTTTATCGTTTCAAAAGTGAGAGGAAAACATTCTTATGCTCGTGGTTAAACACTACAAGACTTCTCGTAGGGACCGAGATGGGTGAAACGAAATCAACTAGTGTCAGAAGATTTATAGATACTTATCAAAAACAAGAGACAAAAAGAGAATACATCAAGTACGTCATCGCCATGGAGATTCTCAGAGTGCCCGAAGAGGCATCAAAATGATTGATGAAAGGATTAGAGATCAGAGTCAAAATCTGAAGATGAGGATTAATAGTGTCAGGCAATTATTATGAAATTTTCAATTTCTCTAAGATTTAAATAGGTTTCAAACCCAGGTGGTGCAAAGCATAAGCTTTCGGTTTTCAAAAGTGATATCAGATATCAACAGGATCTAACCAATAGTGATAATTGTCAGGATTCTCATAGGAGTAGTAATGGATCACTCAGAACTGAGTAGTATCAGATGATACACTTCATATCCGTCATGAGTAATGAATTTGTAAAATGTGTCAAACACATTATGGTTGAATGACCATTTGGATGGTCGGAAAGGTATCAAACCATTTATCAACCTAATCGGAAACGGGGATTCCAAATCAGGAAGTGAAACTTAAATGGTGCAAGGTATCCATGTAGTTCTCGAGGGATTTCAAACTTACTTGGTTACTAAACTTAGGTTGCAAGATTTCTAGCTTCTGAAACAAAAGTTCTTATAAGGCTTAGCTAAAGGCAAAGGCACGAATCAGAGTAATGCGGAAGCAATGATACCTAAACAAACGCCTTATAGTCTACCCATTCCTCACTGGTCAAAACTTACGTTCCTATAGGGAAATCTTAAAGCAAATTTTCAAAGGTTGTCTTACGAGCGCCTACAGGGAAAACTTAGTGGTCCTAGCTTACACAGGCCAAGGGTAAATGTATTACGAATCGCAACCTGTCTCTGATACCATAATTGTAACACCCCAACCCGGCAAGGGTAGAAGTATCACATTAATGGTTTCATATCAGATCAAAACAAAGCATACATTCATTAGTAATACAAGGGTTCTCAAAGGTTACAAATGAAATACTGAAATACAAGGCTAACAAGGAAACAAAAACTAAATACTAAGTCTGCGAGTGCAAATCCTTCTAAGAGTCTCTACTTCAGCATAACTATCAAGGTCTTCTAAGTCCAAAAGTCTCTTCACTCATACCCAGCTTCCAACTAAAAACCTGCCGCGGGAAAAGAAACGCGGCTGAGCTTAAAAAGCCCAGTGAACAGATATATAGAAACGAAAACGAAAGCAAAAGAAAATGAACATGTATAGTTTAGTGCATTGGAATATATAAGTCATAGGCAAGATTATAAGTAAGAAAGAAATGAAAAGAAAAGGAAATAAAAGAGTCAGTAATCCTCCACGAGCCCGAACAAATAAAATATAGTAACCCTGTAGCAATCTAGAGGGGATGCCTCTCAAGTCACTAGATAATATGATGGGTGACCTCATGTATCAAATTGGAATGATCAGTTCCCGAACTTTGTGAGAGACGTGTATTGCACACAACATCAATCACCGAACAATATAATATAATATCCACTAATACAAACACTAACCTAGGATGCATCCATACGCCCCTCGAACAATAATATAATAAATAATAAATATAATGTGCACGTTACGAACAATATAGGGACGGTGTGTAACATCACTCGAACACACTGGAGTCATGCCATTGGTGCATCAATGACACGGCCATGTTACCTTCGTGGCTAGGAAACGAACTTGGCTCGGGTATCAACTGCAAGGTCAAAGGTCAAAGGTCTAAATCACAGCAAAGGTCCAACTAGTCTAAGTCATCGAATCATGGTCAAAGTCCAAATATCAAAGGTTCATGGTAAAGGGTTCACGTCAAGATATTTCAGAAGTAAATGACAAAGGTTCGAAATCCTTTAAAACGTTTTCTTATAAAAATAATCTTACAAAATGGTCTTCGTAAAAATGGTCCTTTCAAAACAGTTTTTCATAGAGACAGCTTTAAAAATAGTTTTCTTAAAACGTTTTCATAAATAATCAAAAAGGTTTTCTCATCCCCTTTACAATGTCCAACATATTTGGGTTCAAGTCAAAGTTCCTATCAGAGTTCGCAGCAGGGTTCAAGACAAAAGATCAAGGCAAAGGTTCAACTCCAAGGTTCACAATACAAGGGAACATAGCAATGGCTTTGGAAATCCTAAACGAATCAAGAGAAACGAAGGCACCTTACAAGAAGGGCAGAATATCTGTACCTTATTAGCAGAACACAAGGATAGCAAATGACAAGGATCAACTTACTCCTTCCTCGAACCTAAGGGAGTAGAAGACAGAATGACAAGTGGTTTTTAGTTATCTTTCCATTTTAAGTAACTTTCCTTGTTAGGTAACTTTCCTTATTAGCAGGTTTTCCCGAATTAGCAAGTTTCCATAATTATAATATCACCAATTTAGGTTAAGTCATTAATCAAGCCTTATTATGGGATTAAGGTATATTTTAGCAAGTTACAAAAGTCTAGGGTTATGTATGACAAGTTTTCATAGTTTAGGGTTTTAATTGTAAATTCACCAAATTCAAAGGTCTAATCCTGAAAATACTTTAAGTTACTGATTTAAATACCCATGTTATTTAGAATGACACTTTAATCCCTTAAGTTTCACAAATTACCATTCATACCCCTCTAGTTACATTAATTACAAAACAAACCCTATATTTACATAATTTACAATTTAACCCCTATCGTGTTTATATTTATACATCAAGCACTATAATATCCAAGATTACAGAATATACTCTCAAAGTTATGCATGACACGAATTGAACCTCTAAGTTTTACCTATTTACATAATTAGTCCTTTTAGTTTACAAATATCATAATTTACATCACAACTTCATTCTAATTACACATCAAACCCATAATTACCCAAAATTATATTACCTCCCTAATAACATTATTTACACAAAATGATCACAAGTTTCCTGAATTTACACCTTTAGTCCCTCTACTTAGATTAAATTGCAATTCGAACCCTAAAATAACAATTAAATCATTATCTTGCAAAATTTACACATAGGACCCTCATCTTATAATTTTTATACATTTGTACTAACCTAATTAACCTTATAAAAATAACCCTTAAGTTTCAAAGTTGGCAAAACACACCCTTCTTATTTATTTTCAAATCGTATAATACTTTTTAATATACAAAACCAAACCTTAGTTCATCTAATCCTAGTACAATCATTAATTCATCATCATAGTGCATTAAATGACCAGATCCAAGCACAAAACCCTAACCCTAAATCGTTCTAGGGTTTCTTTTATTATCTTTTATTCGATTTCTTGAAATCCGATTATACAATAATTAGCCACGATCAAACTAAGCTTCTATAATTTGTTCAAGCATTTTTCCCAGATCATATAGTTTGTATAACGTTCAAAATAAATAATCACAACACCCAGAAAAATCGTATAGCTTGTTTTGGATTTTATGCACGTTTTACACCTTATAAATTATGGCGATCATATAAGCTTGCATGATCCATGTTATATATTTTATTTAGGTCTTATATGATCCAAAGAACACAAGAAAAATGTTACATGAAGAATCGAACGTGTGGAAGGGATAATAGAAATTTATACCTCTCGGTTAGGGTTAATTCGACAAAACAATTGCCTAGCGATCCAACGAACGAATCCCACGAACTCAAAACAATTTTCTAAGCTTCCTTAAATGTTGTAGAACACCAGAAAACTATCCCACGAATTTTCCCAAGTCGAATGAAGGCTGGTCGAATTTTTGTGAAGGGTTTTTAGGGTTTCGGTATTTTGATAAATATGGAGTAAATAAGAAAACTTGTATATGAGGGGAAGGAACAAGAATTTCAGTCCAAGAAAGTGTGTTTAAGATCAAATACTGATTTTGGAGATATCCTAATTTTATTTGTAATTATCTTGCATTTTATATAATTTAAATTGAATTAATACTAATAATAGTTCATAAATAATTAAATCTGACCCTAAATAATTATTTGTATATTTTTGTACACTTTAAATGTTTAATTGTCGTCACAAAAATTATTTGGCTTCATATCTGGTTCATTCCCGAAGGTTTGGAATTTATTTGGTAATTTATAGGCTTTTTAATCAAATTTAAAAATTATGGGGGCAAATTGGTCTTTTTGCATGTTTTAGATTTTTGGGTATTACAAGATACGTCATCTGGGATGTATGGCATTTGGGAGTCTGGAACGTCAGTTAGTGGAGAGTTTGGCTCAACGTCCTTCCAATTTATCTCTTGGTGTGTTCCCCTCGAACTCTGCCCAATTTCGAATGTAGCCAGACAACCAATAAATCCTTCATCTGAATAAGACTCAATAGCTCTCCTAGGTAGAGATAAGTGGGTCGGTGATGAGGTGTTTAGAGTAAGTTCTATATTAGGTTGCGATTTTGATACTTGTACATAGGGGTCTTCAGCATCTGGAGTGATCTGAAGGGTAGGTGAGGTACGAGTAGCACGGAGAATAGTTTCAGTGGTATCAAATGATTTGGAAGACATGTTCTGTGACAAAGATAGTATACATGTATAAGTATATAGAAGATACGTATAGTCATTAGTGTAAGGCTAGAAAGTATTAGCTATAATATAAGTACATATGTATATGTATACAGTTAACACGAAAGTATGTGTTCATCAAAGTAGCACGTAAGTATATGCTAAGTACTAACACGAAGTATGTGTCCTAAAAGTAGCACGCAGTATATGCTAGGTATTTAACACGAAGCATGTGTTTATCAAAGTAGCACGTAGTATGTGCCAGGCATTAACACGAAGTATGTATTATCAAAGTCATTAACACGAAGTATGTGTTCTCAAAGTAGCACACAGTATGTGCTAAACTTGCTAAAACAAATAAGTAGAGTAGCAAGTAAAGTGGCAAGTAAGGCAGGCTGGCACTGGCGGTCATAGGGTGAGTTTTTGTAAAAAGCAGTTATAGTCTAGGTTTTATGTGTACCTAGTTCTCGATAACCTTAGCTCTGATGCCAATCTGTAACACCCCCAAATCTGGTTGCAACGGAATTAACATCTAAGGTGTTACGTAATTGGATCGTAACATAAGTAATAGAGAACGAATTTATCAAATCCGTTTTAAAAAGCTTTATTAAATAAAACATCAGTTTTACATAATTGAAATGTGGAAAACAAGGCCCATTATTGTTATTAGTTGTCCCATAGTACAAAAACCCTGGTCATGAGTGCTATGTGTGCACTCCAAAAGTGTGCCTATGCCCCTGCCACGCCCTGCCTTGCATCATCATATATCAACAATTAAATACCTGAGAAAAACATGCTAAAAAGTCAGCTAAAAGCTGGTGAGTTCATAGGTTTACATAAATCAGTAAAGTTGGACTATAAGTTTCTGAGTCAACATTTCAAAGCGCGAAATGTTACTAAAGTGCTATTACTCTGCTCTAAGTCTCATGCTACCGAAGCTATGACAGTTGCATGCAAAGTGCGCATGTAAAATACAGCCCGAGAAGTGATCTATCTCTAGTCACTTGTAATTCGACATGGTATACATCCGTTTGTTCTATTTGGAATGTTGTATCCTCAACACGGATGGAGGTGTCACCCTCAATAGATCTATTTATATATTTGTGCATTCTTAATTTTTACCTACAACATAATAATTTATAGTAGTATCCATATGTTGTTGTTACGGTCAGCATACCCTTAATTTTACGTATATTGGGAAGCAATTAATGAGTTCATATGAACTCGAGCTCAGCGAGTCGGTGTACTTTGTCTAAGCTACCTAGAACCTAACTGGATACCTTGATTAGTTTTCATGATGCAAGATCATGGAATATTTGATCTTGACTTTAGAGCTTAAATTGCTAAAAAGTAAGAAAACCTATAACTAAACAAGCAATATTCGACCCAATTTAGAGGTCAATATACATTCTGCTATAGCAAACATGAGTCGAGTTTGGATTGAATCACTAGATCATAGTGTGATGTTTCAGCCATAAGATTTTACATATAAACTCATTTCATTCAAAACACAGTTTTTTGCAACTTTCATCACATGGAACTCTCGCATATACTTTAAAAACATTTACATGAAATACTAATCTTCTAATGTTAAAATACATTAATTCCATGCATAATTTCTTTAAATTCCTCCAGCTCCATGTCAGGGTACCTATTCTCTAAACCATTTACATTAATACATAGCTATGGACTTACATAAAACCATTATGTTTGATAAATTTTGATTCATTATTACTTTGAAACAAATTGTGATATATATTCTTTGGCCACAGGTTCTCTGCATGAGCAGATTGGGAGGTACCAGTGTTGCTGCAGGCGTTGCTAATCCCTTGGCTGCTGAGGTACAAACATGTTCTCTGGCTATTTATCATGAGAAAAGTTGCTATTATGACACCTTATAACCATCTTATGGGGGTGGATTATAATGCTTATTTCACAATGTCGTATAAAGTGGTAGTCAAAAGATTACAATTTTGAATAAGAGGATGCTGATGACGGTTGGTCTTTCAATGACAGCTCCTTTGCCTTTTCATGAAGACTCTTTTTAACTTCAAATAACTTTTTCAAGTTCATAACTTGGTTATTTTCTGCAACAAAACTAAGCCTAAACACATGAGTACAATATTATTGTTTCAACTGATGTACTAATTTGAACAATTAAATTAGGGACGTTTGGATGATTTCTATATTGATTTTATTTTATTTAATAATTTTACTACGATGATGATATTAAACAAATATCTTCAATATGTTTTTACTACAAAAGAATGTAATAACTTAGCATACAAATGTAATAGGTGTGCAAATTGTCTACGAGAGATTCCTTGGATATGTCACCACAGGATGAAACATGTGTGCACTTCAAAAGTGTGTCTATGCCGCTGCCACGCCCTGCCTTGCATCATCATATATCAACAATTAAATACCTGAGAAAAACATGCTAATAAGTCAGCTAAAAGCTGGTGAGTTCATAGGTTTACATAAATCAGTAAAGTTGGACTATAAGTTTCTGAGTCAACATTTCAAAGCACGAAATGTTACTAAAGTGCTATTACTCTGCTCTAAGTCTCATGCTACCGAAGCTATGACAGTTGCATGCAAAGTGCGCATGTAAAATACAGCCCGGCAAGTGATCTATCTCTAGTCACTTGTAATTCGACATGGTATACATCCGTTTGTCCTATCTAGACTGTTGTATTCTCAACACGGATGAAGGTGTCACCCTCAATAGATATATTTATAAAATTCATGCTTCCAGCAGGAATTAACGGTACATGAATCGAGGCAATGAATATAGTACTTAGGCCAACAGATAATAGTTTTGTCAAACAAAAGCATTGTTTAAATAGTATTGAAAAGTAAGCATGTTTTTCACCCCAAGTAATGTAAAATGAGTAATAAAGTAATAGTGGGGCTATGACTCACCTTGAGTATACCCAGCAAGGTGAAATAATGAAATCAAGTAAGCTATGTGAACGGCTCCAACACACGACCTGAATAATAGTAAAGTCTGAGATTTTTACAGTTTTGGCCTTATACGAATGATGAGTGTGAACTTGAGTAACGGATAACGATTTGGTTTGTGATGTGTGAGTTTGATATGCTTAAAATGCTTAAAGTTCAAAAATAATATTATATATAATATTATCTTGTTTTTATGTTTTTGATTCCACAATTATTGTTTCCTCGAAAGTCGTTGAATTAATACGTTAAGCAAATCGTTAAAAGTTCGTTATAAATATATAAACGTAACGAAGTTAAATATATTAAAACGAATAATAATAAAATGCACATGTGTAAATGGAAATGAGTAAATCATGAATTAGAAATGATTATGGATAAATGTTACTGTTCAGCCCTTGGTCTTTTACAGAATTTACACTTTTTACCCTAACGGTGTATGTTTTGCACCGTTAGTCCTCCGTTAGTTAAATGTTACATATTAAGTCCAAAAAGTTTACAAAATGACATATTATGCTTCCTGTTTACTAGTTGAACCATTTTTACCCTTAAGTTATGAGATTTACAATTTGGAACACAATTATACGAAATGTACAAAATTAACCCGAATAGTAAACTTTGTTTGCAAAATTAGTCCAAATATCACAAAAAGATTGGGAAAAGTTTTCTGAAAGTTTCTATAGATTTATAAAGCTTATTTGAGTCAGTTTCAACTGCTTATTGTCTAAAGTGCTTATTTTTCCACTTATTGGGCTTTTAGCGAACTAAACCAAAGCCCAATAACATTTCTCGATCCATTAAGTTTAAAAGGGTTTTGGGCTTTTCTTTGGGCTTATTAAATGGTCTTAAAAATATGTTCAAACAGCTTATAAGCACTGCTTATCGCAAGTGCTTATTGGGACGCTTATTTGCTTAAAGCCCAATCGGTAATATATAAAGGATTTGAATTCGTGTGATATAGCGATAGGTTTGTTGATTAAAAAGGGCTTATATGAACTTATTATGGGAAACTCATAACATCAAATTATTAGTTTGGCTTGTAAAGAATGGGTATGAACAATAAAATCAATATGTTGTATATATGTATTCGATTATATTCAGGTTGTTTCTAGGTCGATCGATGTATGGTACGAAAGAATAAAAGTGACATATATATAAGAGATATGAAATATGCGATGTACAAAAGATAAAAATGATGCTCGATATGTGTTAATATGAATACGTAAACGTCTAATAAAAGTAGTACTTGTTAAATCTAGCCATCCATAAGTAGGAGGTCATATGTACGAAGAAAAATGAAGAAAAGAAAACGCATAAATGTACAAAATGAATATGTGATCGAATGAAAATGAAATACGATGCATGATATATGTAAAATGATATATACGACCAGGAAATGAATAAGAGTCGAGTTACAACACTTTAGGTGGTTTGTTATACGTTTAAAATGATCAAGAACACGGTTAGAACTCGCGTAACATGCTAGAACCGATTACAAAGGCTTCGAAGGGGTGTCATATGGCTTGGATTTGGTTCGATCAAAGGAGAAAAGTTCCTGGCTTCTTTGTGTACTCTCGGCAGTGAGCAAGTGTAGAGAGAATAGGTTTGGAAACTTTAGATGTGAATGATATTTAATGCAAGTGTGATCAAGTGTATATATATACATGCATATGACTCGATATATATATAAAATGGAGCAAGTTGGGAGATTTTATTCTTTTAGCTAGATTCTATGGGATTTCCAGGAGATAAGATGATGTTAGAACTCAAGTACATGTGAGTTTAGGGGAGGGTTTGAGGGTTGGTTAGGTTTTGATCAAACCAAGTATATATATATATATATATATATATATATATATATATATATATATATATATATATATATATATATATATATATATGTGTGTGTGTGTGTGTGTGTGTGTGTGTGTGTGTGTGTGTGTGTATGTGTGTAGCGTATAACATTTAAAAGGTCCAAAATGTTTTCTAACATGACTATGTTGTTAGAAATGGTTAAGAATGATGTTATGAACTCTCATTTGACCAAAAAAAATCAAAGTCATAGGTTAAAACTTGTTTTGTTGAGTTTGGTTTAATATTCGGATGATTTGTACATGTCTCGAAGGCAAGTTACTTTGTGTCTTGTTTTATGGTCAAACTTTCGAATTATGAGATGAGATTTGTCAAACTTGTTTATTTGTAGTATGAAGAATCGAGTAGTGTAAAAACTTATACATTTTAAGTGTCGAATATAAAAGAAATCGAGGTAAAGCTATTCATGTTCAGTCGATTTGAGAAATAAAAGAAATTAGAAAATTGAGTTGGGCCATGAATAGTAGCAGGCTCAAACTTGGCCCAATTATGAAATTAAGGATCCGTTCGGTTTAATATTGGTATAAGGGATTTTCGTGGTCCGTGTGTGAGCTCGTTCCAATGCATTGTATCACGTATCAATGTTTTTGTGTTATCGTAGTGTGATAATGTAATTAAATGAGATAACCTCTCATTAACAAGTGTCAAAAAATAATTAATGCACATTTTTTGATAAATAATCATAATTATTAAAATGGAAAATTACCATTTGTTACAAAATCAAGCATTGGTCACACAACACTACAATGCTAAACTTTTGTGAGACAAGTATTAGCTAATATGGTATTTGCTGTAATACAAACAACTTTTTTTCATTAAAGATTTTGTAGGGGAAAGCTTAGTGTTGATAAGCCTAAACAAATCTTCCTTAATTTCTTCATGTATAGTTTCAATATGTTGTGATTGATACATTATAGGTTTTGTTGTTTCAGTGTGCTATAGAGAGCCTAGAGTGCTTATTCTAACAATTTAGATTAGTTTGTACGTGAGCGGTGAAGATGCAGTTGAGAATGAACCTAGAGTGTTTCATTCCCATTTTAAGTGTTTTATATTAGGAAATAGGAGTTATAGATGCACGTAGATATATGCACAGAATAAGCTAACATAGACTTGAACCTGCAATTTAATAGAGTAGAAACCCGAGGTGGCATATTTTACATGTTTCTTAAAATATGTCTCTTAAAACTTTTGTACAAAAAAAGCAGGTCAAATGGGTCAATGGTTAATTATCATTTAAGGGGGACGTTTAGGTAAGCTTATTTTTCAATGTTTAATAGCTTATTGTTTTTTGCAAAAACCATTATGTACTTTTAAGGTGTTTGTGTTAGCTTATTTTAAAAGGCTCATACCTTTTTAGGGATTATATAAGCTAAGAAGCATAAACACATAGATTAAGCCTTTGTGAAATGAACACAAAACTTTTAAGCATAAGCCTACTGAAACACCACTTTACTAATGTAATATGAGTGTAACAGGTTCCAATTGCATGTCCTCAAATCATGGGTCAATAAGAATGATTAACGTCAGTAAAGGAGTTAGTCAAAATTGTTGTGGGTCGATACATCTTTACCCGTCATCTTTTCATAAAAATTCAACCAAATTGACCCGTTAACTGGTCCACATTTCCCATTTGCCACCTTTAATTGCATAGCGACTACTTGGCACTACCTTAAATCAGTGAATATTTTCTTGATAATTTCAAGTCTGCATGTCTTCATGATATTATAGTGGCTAATATCTTACCACATATTTGATGTTGGGTTTTGTTGATATAATTAGTTCTAGACGATATACTAACACATTTCATAATAATTTCTCCTGTTCACTGCATGTCTTGAAAACCATTCACGAGGTCGTTGTAAATTATTTTTATCATGAAATGAAATTCCCAACAATGCTTAACCATTCGATGATAAAAAGAATAAGCAGTTCAGGTGATCGAATATGTCTATCGTAATGTTAATATAAAAAGCAGTTTCGACCATTTAACTCGCTTATTATTGATTTGTTCCTTTGCATCCATGTATTATATCTTTAGAAAACATTTATTTCAAGTAAAACATGATGCTTCCTAAATGATTCTGTAGACAAACTAAAGCAACACATAAAGATAGTATTATAAAACTTTTAAGGTGCAAATCAATTGATACGTATTTTCATTTAATAATGAATGTAAACTTTATAATACCATTTTCTTTTCTTTTACTTATTTGCATAATTGCAGGTTCCATTATGCAGGGGGTCATCATTTTGCGTACATGTAACTTTTGCCTATGTTAATTTTGTTCCAATCATTTTTTTTCAGTCCTATTTGTTGTGCTAAGAGCCTAAGACCTTATGTGATTGTATCGTTAATGAAGTTCTGTTGTAGAACCGTTGCCAATTAAATGCATGAAGTAGAAATTATTGTTTGGCTGTGAGCTTTGTTTATATTGTTTTATGATTCTTCATTATAAAAAAGGTCGGTTTCATATAATTTGATGGTTGACATTTTAAGTGAAACTAAAAATATGACATTTTACATGGTTCTTAGTGACACGCTGGTATGTGCTTAAACACATACATTTATTTGACCAAAACCGGACCCAAATAGACCAAAAACTAACCAATTATGCCAAATATTTCGTGTTTTTGTGTTTATGATTGTGCAGGGATGGATATTGTAAATTTGGACAAAAATCAAGAAAAATCCGGAAAACACGAGCACGGGATTTGGAAAGGATATTTAAAAGCCGAAGCCGGGAAGTTTATGTCATTCAAGTCCTTGAAGAATCAAAAAATTACAAGAATGTCCTTGGATTATTTTACAATGATTGGCAAGATAAGTCCCTGGAGTTTCAGTAAATACACAATTGGTCCTTGTATTTTTGTTGTTAAACCAAAAACAAAAATAAAACACTATAATCTTAAACCTTAACCGGATTTTATAATGTCCAAAACCATTTATCCAATAACCCACAAGCCCACTTAAAACCCAATAGCCCAATCTTTATTAATAAACCTGAACCACAACCCGATCCACACACAAACACAACCCGGGTCAAAAGTTATTAACTCCCAGTCAAAACAATGAAAAACCCGCGCCCCTTTTTCCCAGAATTACTGTTCACATGAACCCTAAATCCCCATCCCAGAAATTACCACAATTAAGGGTATATCCGTACTTCACACTTGCTTCTAGAAGTACTGACAAGGTGCTGACACCAAGGGAATGACAACGTGGCAGTTTGGAGCAATACTATTGGTCGAGCTATGTCTCAAAATGATCTAACGGCTGTGATGTATGGATTGGAGGCCAAGGATAATTCAAGAGCCATGATTAAAGGCTGAGAAGCTTTAGGAACCGCAGCTGATGGCTATATATACCCCTGACCTCACTCACATTTAGAAGCTGTTAGATAGTTAGTAGGATTTTTAGGGTTAGGTTAGGAGTAGGTTAATTTAGTGTTATCTTTAGTTTTGTCTCTCCATTTTAGTGTAATTTCGCTTTAAGCTTTGTATTCTGAATTTGTTTAATGAAAGTTAAGATTTTCTCTTTTTATTAGCTTGGTCAACTATATAGTCAAACTGCTTATTTCTGCTTCTATTGTGCTTATTTTACTTTTTTCAGCTTATTTGTGTTTAAAATGTCCTTTTGAAACTGTTTTACTAGTCTGAGTTTGTTTAAATTAGAGTTTACTTAAACATCCCATGAAAGTCAAAATAAGCCAAGTCTGCTGAGTCAGCTTATTCTAGTTCTTAATCCAGTGAGTTTCTGCTTTTTAGTCTTTATCATAGCTTAATTAGTCTCTGTCATTCATAACTTGAGCTTTAAAGTTGCATTTCATAGCTGAAAATTGAAACAGTCATCATATTAAGGAGCGTTTGGTTTAAGGTAAATTTTAGCGTTAAAACTTGTTTTGGTCACTTTTATTTCTAGAGTCAGATTGTTTAAGCTTTGTGTTACACGCAAATGGAGCTTTTATCGTTTTATGTTACGTTTAATGTGCAACTTATTATTGAGTATGTGCACCTTTTTATGAGGCTATTGAGCTTCTAAATCTTACATATGGCAACCAACAAAGTTTACGTTCTATGTGCAACTTTTTATTGAGGTAGTAAATTGTAAATAGTTGTAGTGCAAGGGTAACTTATTAGGTGTTCACGTAATACACCTTTTGTTGAAGTGTTAGAATGGTCACTACATATATTTGCTTCGGAAGACAAACATATTGGACATCACGAGGCAATGAACGCATATTACATAGATATTTACAAGCATTGAATTTTATACTATCATTCACTTATAACTTATTATTCCGTTACAAGAAAATTTCATACCGTTTATGTTCGTTGTTCTTTCTTACTTTAGTTACGTACTTAAATTTTTGATGCAAAAACCCTTTAAAAGCCCGTGGATTCCACGGGTCTACAAGCTAGTGCATATATATAAGGGAAAACTTTACTTCGCAAATAGCAACTTAAAGGGAAAAGACCATTGTGTCCCTATATCTTGTTTTTAACGTTTTCTTTAACATTCTTTGTTTTTATTCTGGTTACATCTATCCTCACTTTCACAGTTCCGCCCCCGGGCCTCATAAATATTACAGTAAACTTTACTAGGATATGAAAACAGGCATATTCTTGTTGTTTCCTTTACACCAAATTCATATTTCCATCCCTACTTAAAGAAGTAACTGAATTCCAGAAAATGGTTTTATGTGATATGTTAGGAATTATTAGAATATATTTATTTTTCATTCCTGCTGGTAGTTATATTCATTCCTGCTGGTAGTTATGGTTCCTGCTGTAGTGGGTTCCTGCTGGTAGTTCATTTTGTTTCTGCTGTTTAGTTAGTCATTGCGGCGGGTTATCCCGTATGTTTTAGAATGTTTGTTAGAGTTATTTTTAGAAGAGCTAGTGTATATCTCTTTACACGGTTTGTTATGAGCTGTATTAGGGTTTCTTAGTCTATAAAAGAAACATGCAGCTAGGGTTTATGTACGCTTATCAAAAACATTATCATTAGTGAAATAAACGATCCATAGAGGATCAAAGTATTATAGTTATTCATTCTTCTTTAACTCTTGTGTTTAGTTTCCGCCTGAATACAAGTTTAATTCATAGAGATTCTCTTAGGCTGTTTGTGTTTACATAGACGGTCTACCAAGCTCATAAGATCTATCAAGGTGCACGATCCTACAAGTGGTATCAGAGCCTGGTGAGGATCTCTGACAAAGAAGAAAAAGTTCTCTAAACAATCTCTTAAACCCTTTTTCGATGGAAGGCGAAAATCCTGAAAATTCTGTCATCAATAATGAAAAACCTGAAACTTCACAAGTCCAACAACAAATAGTCACAACCACTGTGTCTAACAGTAATGCTAAATTCCCATACCTCAAGAAAGATGAGTACAAGATTTGGGCTATGAAGATGGAGTACTGGATCTCAAACAGTGATCATAACCTATGGAATGTGATCCTGAAGGGAACGACATAAAGAGAACAGGAAGGAATGAGAAAGGCAACATCACTATTCTTCCACCTATGTCTGCAGAAGAGCATATTGCTCTTCAAAGGGAGACCAAAGCAAGAACTCTTTTGCTTCAGGCTCTCCCAGAAGATCATATGGGTGACTTTCATCACCTGGATGATGCTAGGGAAATCTGGCGTGCTATAAAAGCTAGATTTGGAGGGAATGATGAGTCCAAAAAGATGAGGAAGTCCATGCTCAAGCAGGAGTTCCAGGAGTTCAGGATCTCTGAGGCTGAAGGGATTCACAAAGGTTATGACAGGTTTCAAAAGATCCTGAGCCAACTCAACCAGTTGCAGGCCAAGCCAGACAATGAATACTGCAACACCAAGTTTTTGAGGGCTCTGCCTCCCTCCTGGTCTCAGGTTTCCATCACCCTTAAGGCAAGAGGTGGGATCGATTTCATGAGTTTTGATGATCTTTACAACAAGCTCAAGACCCTTGAAACTGACATCAAAGGGTATTCAACCTACTCATCTCACACTTCATCTAATACTGCATTTGTTAGTGCTACCAGTACTAACAAGGACTCATATGGTGGTAGCCCAACTCCTCTTCTTCATCTGTTTCCTATTCCCCTGCTACACCTAGAACACAGCCAAGATCTGGCAATGTGGTTGAGGAGGTCCTTCATTCATTTGTTGCTGATAGTACACCAAAACAGCAGCTTACTTATGAAGATTTTGACCAGATTGATCAACTGGATCTGGAAGAGATGGACATCAAGTGGCAGTTTGCTATGCTGTCAGTGAGGGCCAACAGATTTGAGAAGAAGGCAGGAAGGAGGATCAAATTCGATGGACAGGAAGGAGCAAGGTTTGACAAAAGGAAGGTGACATGCTACAAATACTCACAACCAGGTCACTTTGCTAGAGAATGCCCATATAAGAAGGTGGATGACAAAACAAGGTATTCTGCTTTCAAGATTCAAGAATTGGAGTCAGAAGATCCCAAATCCTTGTTGTCTGTGGATTCCATGCTGGATTGGGAACAACATGAGGTAGCTGATGCAGTAAGAGGAGCTGCAAAGAACTATGGGATGATAGCTGGAGCTGGAAAGAAGGCACAAGTGGCTGAGGATTTTGCTTTGATGGGCTACCCATCTCAGGTACAAAATTGTCCATTTGGTTGTGATGTTAAATATGCTGAACTGAAAAAGGAATTTGATTATATAGAGCCTCAATATAAAGAATTGTTTATTAAAGATCAAGCCTATAGAAACTCGCTTAATACGTTAGAAAAACAAAAGGTTTGGTACCAACAGAATCAGTTAGCTTATGAGGAAAAGATAAGGGTTTTGGAGAGAGACTTAAAGTACACCACTAATGAGTTAAAACATGTTGAGAGAGAATATGATAAGGTAATTTTAGAGAAAAAGGATTTACAAGCTAAGTTAGAAAGTGAAGAGATCAAATGTGCTTCATATAAAGAATCAACTAGGCTTGTAGATATATTGAATGCTAGTTCTCAGTATCTAAAGGCTAAGAGAGGTTTGGGGTGTCCTAAAACTGATGACTCTTCTGAGTCAAGAAGATTTGACCCTACCCCTATGGAGGTAAATTACCAAATACCTGTAAAGTATGTAAAAGAAGGAGAGATGCATGCTGTCCCTCCTCCTATAAGAGGAGTGTTTAAACCTGTCCCTATCCACTCAGACCTTGACATAGACTTAAATGAATCATATATTTCCTATGGCAAAAAGTCCAGTGACTTGCCTAATCTTGATTGTGACTCTAATGATTTTGTCTCTTGTTCTAACAGTGACAAATCTTCAGAAATCAAGACAAATGATTTTGCATCTTGTGATTCTAGTGTCAAGTCTACCACCACCAAGTCTGAAGATTTCTCCTCAGAAGTAGCTAATGATGAATCTCATTCAAAGACAGTTGCTTTTGAAGATAATTCTTCTGTTTTTGTTCAAAACAATGATGTTTCTAGTTTTGGTTCTATTTCAAACAATGATTTTACTTCTGTTAAGAATAATTTTGATTCATCTTGTGGTTTTGATAATTCTGGTTGCAATAAGAAATGTCATGTTAAGAATAAATCTTTTAGAAAGAAGTCATGTTTTGTGTGTGGTAGTTATGCTCATCTTATCAAAGACTGTGACTTTTATGAGAAACAGATGAGTATGTGTGGTGGACAACAACAAACTAGGCCTATGTGGAACAATGTTAATGATATACCCCCATATGTTCCTCAAGCAGCAAGAATGAATTCTTGTAGAACTTCCTTTCCTGCTGGTAAGCCTGTTGCTGCTGGTAAGCCAGTTGCAGCTGGTAAACCTGTTGCTGCTGGTAAGCCTGTTGCTGCTGGTAAGCCAGTTGCTGCTGGTAAGCCTGTTGCTGCTGGTAAGCCAGTTCCATCTGGTAATCCCAATCCTGCTGGTTGGAAAAGAAAAGCTGCTAGACCTTTCTACAGACCTACAAGCACTTATTTTCAGAATGACTATAGGCCTGTGTATTATTATGACCCAATGCAAAGGGAGGGGGCAAGATGGGAAACTGCTGTTAAGTCCTCAGCAGGTTGTTCTTGGAGAAACAATGACCAATACATGAGAATGGGGTCCAAGAACAATGGTGGATCTCATCAATCTCCATGGTTTAATTATTATTGATCCACAAGGCAGGCTCAAGTCAGTAATGGCTTGGGTCTCCCATGTATCTCATACTGTTGTATGTATTCTTTTGTTGTAGGTAATTTCTCTTTGAAGGGAAGACTTTGGTCTTTATCCTTGTTCTGCTGTGAATGAGGGGAGGCTTATTGCTGTGTATCTTATTTTGTGTTGACTAACATGTTTTTATGTTTGATTAATGTACACTAACATTGTCTTGTAGATGTTATATATTTTGTATAGTGTGTATTCTAATCCTTTTGCAGGTTGTTGTTCTAGTGCAAATAATAAGCCAACAAACTCATGAAAACAGGAAAATTAAACTTTTATTCATTATTTTGATCCATCATGATTCATGAGTTAACAGCCATATCAGATTACATCAGAAAACATCAGACAACATCAAACAACAACCCAGACAACAAACACAAGGTTCAAACACATACTCCTCAGACCCAGACAACCACCTAGCCAGCCATCTACTCCAGCTTCCCTTTACCCTTCCCTTCATAATCAGGCATAACCTTGCGCACTCCTACGCCACCAATCACATCATATACCTTTGGGGCTGCAAGTCCCAACACTACTGGAATTGGTTGACTTGGCTTACGGAGTGGCTGATTGCTAATTGGCACGGGAATCTGGCTGAAGGCAGCCACAGCTTTCTCCATCTGTCGAGTAAGCTCGGCTGTCAGGGGATGATTTGGTGGGTCTATTACCCATTCACCTTGATAGTAAGTCATGTGCTTTGGCCAGAATGAGGGCTCATCATCTGAGGTGGAGTCTTCAGCATAAGGTGGGGAAGATGAAGGTTCCTCAGAGGAAATTTCCTCTACTTTTTCTTTGCCCTTTGTGTTCCTGCTGGTTTGTGTTGAGTAACTGGGTGGGAAATAACTTCCCCATCCAGTTGATTCAGAAGACGAATCGGATGATAGGTCAACAATATCTGGTTTGGATGAGCTCATTGGGTGTGATTTGTTGGATTTAGGGTTTCTACCTTGATTATTGTGATGTGTTTGTGTTGATGAGTCAAGGCCTTTTATAGAATTAAGGGGAGGTTAAAAGAATCATGAATGTTGGGTTGGTTTTGAATTAAATTTCTTTCAGGAGTGGAGTTAATTAAGGATTTGACGTTCTGGAGTTAATTGTGAGTTTTGGTCAAACAACAGTTCATTCCTGCTGGTTGATGATGAACTCAAATAAGTACATTTTATTACTATCATTTATCCTATTAATTTGACTTGTTTTACTATATTATGTATGAGGATTGATACTTAATCATTTACTTTTGTAATTCTCAGGTAAAAACAAGCATTTGGTGAAACTTAGCGATTTTGGACTGATTATGGAGCATAACATGCAAGAAGTTAAGAGTCTACTGAAATGAAGAAGATCAAGACTAATCTGCTCCAGATGCGCCGCATCTCACTCATGACATGCGCCGCATCTCTATCAAGATATCACCAGATACGATCCAAGATACAAGAGGACATGCGCCGCATCTAATCATGGAGTTACGCCGCATCTTCTGGCGGTGTACGAATATTCCTGGATATTATAATCTTGGACCCCACGCGAAGTTAAGTACATGCGCCGCATCTACTTACTAGATGCGCCGCATCTTCCTTCAGACAGAAACTATAAATACCCCAAGACCAGACGAATTTCGTGGGGATTATAATATAACCTAAGTCCGAACAGAAGAACTAAAGGACGAATTCAGTCAAGGAGGCAGCACAAGACACACCCAAATCAAAGATACAAGAGCTGTAAGAAGGTGCTGCATGTGTTTAATTCATTAAGTAGTTTTGTTTTATTGTGTTAGCAAACTTTAATTCATCAGGATTGGTGGCTTGTGTAATGTGACAACGAAAGATTGCACTCCCTTTAATACTTGCTTTCCCATCAATTAAAGTTTATATGTTGATGTCCTTGGTTACTACTTATTAGTGCATTGATAACCTCTGTGTTTATTAGTGGCTTGCGGGCATTTGACTGCGGGATATAATGTGGCTCCCACGGTTATTACTAAATTGATCACTTAGGAATAACTTTTAGACATAAGTAATCATTAAGGGTTTACTCGCCGATAAGATTAGGACCAACGAGAAAGGGTTAACTACATACACTTCATATAAAGCTATCAATAAAACAAGTGACAATCTACTTAATCATAAGGACAGCCCTCTTATTGTCTCGAGTATTTATCTGTGTACGTGTGTGCTACTTGCTGATTCGTGCCTATTGGTTTATTTTATTATTTAATTGCAACAAATCGTGCCAGTCTCTCAGGCTGAAACCCCCTTGCGTTAGGATATTAAAATACTGATTAGAATAACGAGATAATACGTTCCACTCTTAGTGATCGACACTCTACTTACCATTATCTTCATACTGACCGGGTACACTGCTCGTTAAGTGTGTGTGTTATTGATAAGTCGGCTAAATATAAATTTAAAACTTGAATAGGCATTAAAACTGCTAAACCGCAACGACACATCACGCGCATCAGTTGACCATCCATTTCAGCTGGTTGACCAGTGATTGCTGCTGGTATCATTATAATTGGGATTTTTATTTTGGGATAGAGCGCGATTCTTGCAATTTAATTTGCAAAATCGGGAAACCATATAACTGACCTAAAATTCTTCATCCCTCGCTCAAAAGCATCATTTCTCTCTTACACCCATTTCCTCATTTCTCAATTTGTCATCTAATTCACTGATTCATCACAATGGCGGCGCTACAGTACAAAGCTGATCATAACAAAGTGGGGTATCTTGAAACCTCTGACCGAAGTGAAGGGTATGATCAGATACTCACCTTCTTACGTGGGTCCTCCGTACAATACGCTTTGACCCATTGTCCAGTAGTCGTGTATGATTCTTTGGTCATGCAATTTTGGGCCACTGCTGAAGTACGCACAGTTGTGGGTCGGACACAGGAGATAGTTGCTACAGTTGATGGGAATGAAGTCATCATCACTGAGGGGTCCATTCGAACTCATCTTCAGCTAAATGATGAGGAAAGGGTTGTATAACCTTACTGAGCAGGAAATCCTGGATAGAATGGCAGCAATTGGATATCCAGTAACGGGTACTTTTACCTTTTATAAAAACAAGTTTTCTCCTCAATGGAGGTTTCTTATCCATACTCTTCTTCAATGCATTAGTATTAAGACAGGTGGGTGGGATCAATTCTCTAGTCCTATTGCCTCTGGTCTTATCTGTTTGTCTAATGGAAGGGTATATAATTGGTCTAAGTACATATTTGATGGGATGATTGGGAACATAATGCATGCTAAAAACAAATTCCTGATATACCCTAGGTTTTTGCAAATTGTCTTAGGTGTTCAGACCATAGACTCCACACCTAGGATTATGGGTAGACTGACTGGAAAACTTTTTGCCACTATGAGAATGAATTTTGTAGGAGATCACTTGCCTTTGTTACCTGTTATGTTGCCCAATGTCAATGCTGCTACTAGTGCAGATGCTGCTGGTGGTGATAATATTCCACCAACACCTGATGCTGCTGGTGCAGATGCATCAGTTGCAGCTGGTGTTGAGGCATCTGATGCTGCTGGTGCAAGTGCATCAGTTGCAGCTGAACAAGCACCACCATCATCTTCTAGACTTACCTCACCATCGTCCCCTAGGCCAAATGCATCTGAGGTCCCTTCTAGTTCTGCTGTTGCACCAAGTGTTGAGCCTGCAACCACCACTGTTGAGCCTAACTTTGACACATCCTCTTTTTCAAGGCTTTCAACTCCTAGTCCTACTAGGCAGCCTTTTGGTGATGACACCCATACTGGTGGAGAATTTCATGTATCTCCACCTAGATCCAATGAAGCTCCTAACACCTCAGGCATTCCTGCTGGTGGAGCTGAGGATGCTGCTGATCTCACTTCTATGTCCAAGTTACTTGACAGGTATATGCAGAAAGTTGAAGCATTGGAGTCTGAGCTTAAGGAGACCAAAAAGAATCTTAGTGAGAAGGTGGATACTTTGGAAAAGGAGCTCAAGGATACAAAAGAAACTTTCGGTGGGACTATCCAACAGCTCAATGAAAGAATTAGCTCTTTAGAAGCTCAACATCCACAAAAGAAAAGAAAGGTTGTGCTCTCTGAGTCTGAAGATGATCAGGCTGATATGGCATTTGATGGGCTCAATGTGTTGGCTTCTGCTTCCATGGATAGTGCAAACATTGAAGTAACTACCTTTTCTGAGCCCTCTACAACTACTAAGCCTCAGGCTTTCACAAGAAGAAGGACCAAGCAGCCTTCAGGAGTGTCAGCTTTTGAGAAGTTTCAATCAACCATTGCTGCTGATGTTTCTGGTGTTGCCTCTCATGTCCCTGCTGGGGGTGGTAGTGTTTCCCTTGATCCTAAGATTCCTGGTATTTCTGCTAGTAGCTCATCCATTGCTGTTGGTAGTGACACCATTGCCCCTGCTGAAACACAACATGATGCAGAGATAGCCAGACAGATGCAAGAACAGGAACTAGCTGCTGAACAAGCTAGACAAGCTCAGATAGCTCAAGATGAGGAGTTTGCAAGGCAAATGTCTGCTGATGAAACAAACATAGCTGGCTTTATGAATAGAACAAGATCAGAAGATCTTAATCCAGAAGAGTTCAATGAGCAACTCCAATACTTATTGGCTTCTGACATGATTATAAGAGCACATGGTGTGATGCTTCTTCAAGATTCAGAGTTAGATGTGGAATAAAAGTCAGCTAAGCTCAAGGAATTTATCTTGAAGACAAATAGAGCATCTACTTGGAATGACTTGATGCATAGAATCAGAGAAAGGAAAAAGTCAGGTTACAAGACAAAGATGCCTACAAACAAAGATAATGTCAATTTCATGAAGCACTATTTGAAGAATCAAGCAAGTTACAAGCTGAGTGACTTCAAAGGTTGGACTGATGCTGCAATTCAAAAGCAGTTCTTTGACACTTATGCAAGGATGAATACTCCAATCCGAACAGACATTCAAAAGAGAAAGAAAATAGAATCTGAAGCTTTAGAGTCTGGTGTTACAAAGAAATTGAAGCCTGGAGAGGAATTGAATGATGCACCTACCTCTATTCCTACTGAGGGTCCTCAGGGTACAAAATCCATTTCTCCAACTCCCTCTGTTGGTGCATCTGGTGCACCACAAGAGGTTCATATTCCTGCTGTGACACCTTCAACAGTTCACTTATCTTCTTCAACTCCAAGAATCAGGAAGAAGAGTCATGCTAGGAAGTCTTCATCCAAGCCTCTTGCAGACATGAATGATCAGGAATTGCTTCAGTTTGATTCTGAAAGTGACTCTGAAGATGATTCTCCTCACCCTTGGTCTTATATTGCTGCTTGGGCGGTTCTTCCTATACCTCAAGGAGAAATCAATGCCTTGTACACACTTGATGGGAAAACTAAACATTTTACATTCCTTAGGGAGATTTTGAATAAGGTGGACAAACAAGATTTGATACACCTCTATGGTATGGTGACTAAGCACTATGAAACTCATCAGGCTACTGGGATTGGTCTTATTCTTTGGGGGGATTTGAAAGTGTTAATGGATTCTCTGGAGGGGGGCAATGCTCATTCTGTGTGGGCTGATCAACAATCTTGGAGAGTACACAGTTGGCGATTGTATTCTACTTCCCATGTTCATGTTTTGGAGACTGTTACTGGGAAGGTGCTTTGCATGTTTGTGGATGTTCCCTATCCTTTATCTGTGGAACTTATGGAAAGGATGCTTAAGCATAAGTTGCAAATTGGCAAATATGCAGTGGGAAATGACTTGACCACAGCTGAACAATTGGTCATATTCATAAGAAATCAACTTGCTGCTGCCATTGGCTCATCTGCTTGATCATGGTATCTTTTAGGCTTATTGTTGTATATTTTTCGTTTTCTTTGTTTTCTTGTTTCTGTTTTATTTTCTTTTATGTTTACTTTATTTTCTTTAAAGTTATAGATTAAAAAAAAAAAAAAAAAAAAAAATTCTTGTATATTGTCTACTAACTTGTATGCAGGTACATTGTTGGTTTTTAACCACACAACAAATGGTAATCAACTCACCATGTCTAACAGACAAGAAAGGGTTGACTCACCATGAGGGTACGGCTCTGGTGTGATAATCAAATCCGTTGATAGCTGTAATAGTTTGCTCAAAACTATAGGGTTCTCAACTCACCGATGTTTCATTACTAAGAGTTGAATGGTTTTCAATTCGCCATGGATTTTCCTTTTGGGTTCCAAAGAATTGGCTAGCCCACAAGTATATGGCTTGTGTTAAAGGCAGTGGAAAACCATATTTGGTAATCAATTCACCAAAGGTTCTCTTAAACCTAAGAATTGGCTAGTCCTGAGCAAACGGCTACAGGTAAAGACAACTCAAATCCATTTACAGTTAATGATTTACTAAAAATCATACGGTTATCAATGTACCATGGTCTTACACACCTAAACATTGGCTACTCCAGTAGTGATGGCTATTGGTAAAGAGACATCAAATCCATTAATTTTCAATGATTCACCTCTCACAGGAGTTAACACACCTGGATGTGATGAGAATAGTATGAAACTTAAAAGTTTTGATGTACAAATAGTCATGGTTACTGCTGCTGGTTTCCTTCTGTTGCTGCTGGATACTTAGACTTAAAGATAAAGGTTACTTGTTGCTGCTGGTCATAGTCTGGTTGCTGCGGGTTACTTTATTGTTGCTGCTGCAGATCAAGTTCAATCCTCTACCTCTGGACGTCAAAGATCTACCAAGAAACTTGAAGTTAACCTAGTCAAATTCAAGTTTAGGGGAGGATTGTTAGGAATTATTAGAATATATTTATTTTTCATTCCTGCTGGTAGTTATATTCATTCCTGCTGGTAGTTATGGTTCCTGCTGGTAGTTCATTTTGTTTCTGCTGTTTAGTTAGTCATTGCTGCGGGTTATCCCGTATGTTTAGAATGTTTGTTAGAGTTATTTTTAGAAGAGATAGTGTATATCTCTTTACACGGTTTGTTATGAGCTGTATTAGGGTTTCTTAGTCTATAAAAGAAACATGCAGCTAGGGTTTATGTACGCTTATCAAAAACATTATCATTAGTGAAATAAACGATCCATAGAGGATCAAAGTATTATAGTTATTCATTCTTCTTTAACTCTTGTGTTTAGTTTCCGCCTGAATACAAGTGTAATTCATAGAGATTCTCTTAGGCTGTTTGTGATACTTGAGTTTGATTTGATCCAATCTATTTCAATGGACATTCAGTTGATGGTCACATATTGACGGCAATTATCAACGCAATCGGTTCACTTCTTATATACACCGAAATCATCAACCGTTTCAATGTTCCACATCGTAAACATAGTTAAAGTATCCTAAAACTTAGAAATCCACCCTACAAACGTTGGTGACTGGCGTCAGGCTGTCAGTTGGTTGACGGGAAAAAATTATAATTGAACTACATAATGAAGGTGTGGAATTGAGAAACCGACTATTAATTTAAGGGTTGAATATGCGATGGAAGAGAAACGATTGTGTTTGGAATGTATGGTCAAAGAGGTAGCAAAGAAGAGGTCATAAACAAATCTTGAGGGCATAAAAGTCTTTACAAGTCAATTTGCCGTGTGCGAAACAAAAACATCTGTGTTACTCCCTCCGTCCCAAAATAAGTGTCCAATTTGACTTTTCAGAGTCAAACTGGTTCAACTTTGACCTTAAATATTTTTTTTGTGTTATATAATATTTGATGAAAAATTATACCAGTGAAAAATACATTTAAAAACCAATCCATTCATATATTTTGCATCAATTATTATATAACACTCGCAAAAATAGATAAAGTCAAAGTTGAACCAGTTTGACTCTGAAAAGTGAAACTGTACACTCATTTTGAGACGGAGGTAGTAATATCATTTCCCTAAATCCAGGGTGTGTTTGGTAAAAGTAGCAGTGAGCAGTAATAGTGAGCTGTGAGCAGTGAGCGGTGAGCAATAGCTGTGAGCAGTAGCCACAGCTCATAGCCCACCACTCACAGCGTCTTAAAAAAGCATTGACAAAATGAGCATTCATAAAAAATCGCAAAGCTCACCGCTCATTTGCCAAACGAACAATAAAAATCAAAAAGCTTATTGCTCACCGCTCATCGCCCCAAAAAACTCTAAAAAGCTCTGTGTAACACCCCAACCCGGCAAGGGTAAAGGCGTCACAAGTACATAGTTTCATATCAGATACAAGCATTCAAGAATTAAAATAGCGGAAGTCTTAATATAAAAATCCAAAGGAAAATGAGTCAACAAGACTAATGAAGTACGAAACAGAATCCAAAATGCCCAAACAATGGTATAACAGAAATAATATCCAAATGGTCACACTAGAATGACATGGTCTAAACTTCACACAAGTTGCTCTCATCCCAAGCTAAACCCAGCTCCTAGCTTAAATGTACCTGCCGCAGGAAAAGAAATGCGGCTGACAGTGTTTTGAAAGGCTCGAGGCGCACTAAGGCGCAAAGGGGGTCAAAGAGCCTCGAGGCGAGGCGCACTCCAAGGCGCGGGATTCATGAATACGAGGCGCACTAAATAAATTAAGTTTTTTATAACATATATGACCATTTTTGTAGCTTAAATAATACAAAATAACATTAAAATACTTAATACATGACACATATTGTCGTTATAAAGATTAAAATGGACCAGTTGTCACCTCTCAAACGGATCAACTCTTTGGCTCGATGACCTATATAGAGATTTAAATTCATATCAGACTAAATATGCTTGTTTCCTACACTTGCAGACTTACATTTAACAAAGCTCACAATTTAACTCAAAATATCAAGCAAGCAACGTATTTATACTTAAGTCATAATGCCACATTTTCATGATAATATGTAATAAAGAAAAATACTTAATGAAACAAAGTAATTTCTTAAAGAAAATTTCAATCAATAAAATAAACATAAAATCAGTTCAAATTTACAAATCATACAAATACTCACCCTATGACTTAAAAGGACCATGTATATAACTTATAAGGCCCATGTATCTTATCTTAATATTTAGAAAAAAAGCCCAAAAACCTGTTACATCTCCGAGGCGCACCGAGGCGCAAAAAGCGCACCAAGGCGCAAAGGCGCAAAAGCCCCAAGGCGCGCGCTTTTTTTGGGATTCATGGATGTCGTGAGCCTCGATCCAAAAAAAGCCCCAAGGCTAGAGCCTCGTGCGCTTTAGCGCCTAGGCGCGCCTTAGGCGCGATTTTCACAACTTTGGCGGCTGAGCTACGAGAGCTCAGTGAACAGATATAACAGAAACAAAGCAATAATATAGAATAAAGAACAGGAAGAGAAATACGAACCGGTCAGAGTCAAGGTACAAGTATAATGTAACAGTAATGAAAGATAAGTGATATCAAGGTCATGCAAACATGTCAAAGGTTAAGGAAATTAGTACAGGTAAGTGTAAGGGTAACAGAAATCCACTACGAGCCCAGAAAACAGAAATCATATCAAGTCCAGTAATCAGGGTGTACGGAGGGGAGACCTCGGTACCAAGTACAGGGTGAGGGGCTACCTCTCAGGGTTGGAGTCATGAGCTCCCAGGGGTTGTGAAAGACGTGCATCGCACACACCATCAGTCACCAGAGATAACAAGTCATATATCATATACAGAAAACAGAACAAGTCTAGGATGCATCCATACGCCCCAGGTAGCCAGAGTCTACCAATACACACCATATAATCAAGTCAGGGACGGGATAGGACATCTCTCTCCTACCCTAGAGTCAAGTCATCGGTGCATCAATGACAAGGACATGAACACCTCATGCCTGGTGGGTGGCTCGTAATATCAAACTGTGGGTCAAGGTTAAGTATCAAGTATCAAGTGTTAGGTGTCAAGTATCAGGTGTCAAGTATCAAGTGTCAGGTGTCAAGTATCAGGTATCAAATATCAAGTGTCAGGTGTCAAGTATCAGGTATCAAGTATCAAGTGTCAGGTGTCAAGTATCAGGTATCAAGTATCAAGTCAGAAGGTTCATATCAGAGGGTTCAATATCAGAAGGTTCAATATCAGGAAGGTCAATATCAGGAGGTCAATATCAGGAGGTTCAAAGGTTCATAATAAAGTTCACTTTAAAAGTTTACTTATTAAAAGGCCATTTTATAGATGTCAAAATAATCCTTAAGTACTGGTCTCCACAAAATGATTTTAAACGTTTTCCCATAAAGAAGGTCTTTTCAAAAGGTTTCTATAAAGATAGTCTTCAAAATAGTTTCTTGAAACATTTTCATAATTAATTAAAAAGATTTCCTCATCCAGTTATAACATCAAAAGTATCAAAGTTCAAGTCAATGTTTTATGGCAGGGTTCATATCAAGGTTCATGGCAGGGTTCATATCAAGGTTCATGGCAGGGTTCATATCAAGGTTCATGGCAAGGTTCATATCAAGGTATAAATCAAAGATCAAGGCAAGGGTTCAAACAAGGGTCCAAGAGTAAGTACACAGATCAAGGTTCACAATACAAGGGATACAGAGCAATGGTTCGGGAAATCTTAAACGAATCAAATAAATCAAGAGAACGAAGGCCCCTTACTGAAAAGGGCAGAATATCCGTACCTTATTCCAATGCAAGCACACAAAATAGAAAAGGCTGACAGGAAATCAATTCACTCCCTCCTCGAACCTAAAGGAGTAAAAGACAGAATTACCAGAGGGTTCAAGTTCAACTTACCATTTTAGTTCATTTTTTACCTTTTAAGAACTTTCTAGATTTAGTAACTTTCTATTTTTAGCAGGTTTCCAGAATTAGTAAGCTACCATATTTAGCAAGATTCAAGTGATGCCATTAAGTTAAGTCATTAATGCAGGCTTATTATGGAAGTCATGATCATTTGACAAGTTATACAAGTTCAGGGTTAATTATGACAAGCTTTCATAGTTCAGGGTTATAAATGTAAATTTGCCAAAGTTCAAGGTTAAAATAGAAATATTATAATTTACCATTCAAATACTTAATTTTCCAGAATTTCACGTTTAGCCTTCAAGTTTCAAATATTTACAATTTACACCCTTTTAGTTAATTAATTTACAAAATAAAACTTATAATTATATAAATTACAATTCAACCCTTATCAATATTACAATTCCACATCAAGCCCTTCATTAATCATATTTACAGAAAAATACCCTTTAAAATTATCATGTTCCAACAGCCCATTCACCTTTCGGTAATTTACATAATTAGTCCTTGTATTTATCAAAAGTATTAATTCAATTCTATATTTAACCATAATTACATATTAAGCCCTTAAATACTCAAAATTTCACATTTCACCCTTCATAATATTAATAACACCGAGAACCCTTGATTTTCCAAATTTTACAATTTAGGTCCCTCATTTTTATTTATTTTCAATTCGCCCCAATTATTACAAATAAATCATTATCTCGCCAAAATTACAAATAAGACCCTCATGTTATAATTTTTATATGTTCCCTCTGATCTATAAAACATTATAAAAATATCCCACACTTTTTAATAATTACAAAACACCCCCTTACTTAATTATTTCCCCATCGGTTTGCAAAATAATTTATCAAAACCAAACCCTAAACATCCCAATCAATAGGTAATCATTATATCATCATTATACATCATTTATTACCAGATTTCATCCATGAGAAACCCTAGTTCGATCGATTTCATATTTTGCCCACGATTTCTCCCTTTTGTTCTAAAAATCCGATTATAACAAAAAATCTAAAACTCATGAATTCGACCTCAACAATTCAAGACAAAATTTTTATGTGATTATATGATGTATATAAGACCCACGAAAAATATAAACAAGGCCCAGAAAAATCGCATTTATTTTATAGATCCCGATTTCGATTTTAGGGTTTTATAGCTCATCATTTTTCATTCGATCGATCTATAGTGCATGGCTCGATTTCAATAATTTTTACATGTTATATATGATTAGGAGAAGGCTAGAAAATTACCAAAAAAATTATAGATCAAGGGATCACGCGCTATGGATTTAAGTTGCTCGGTTTCACTATTTCCGACCAAAAATTTCGTTACGCCCAAACGATCGACTCCAGGACCTTGTGGCTATTTTTCCCACCTCCTTTGCACCCCCAAGAACTCTAAAAAAATACCTCCTCTCTTCAGAAAAATCGGATGTTGTGTGGGTGATTTATTTTTGAGTGTCGGCTGTTTAGAATTAGGGTTAAATGGAGGAAATAAATTAGGGAATGGTATAAATTGAGATGGACTGAATATTTAAGGAGGAACAATAGGCTAAGAACCGGCCTTGATGGCCCAAGGATCAATTTACCATAATTAGATAATTTTCTTTAATTAATTTGTAATTTAAATGTTTTTAAATAAAATAAAATTATAACTTATGTATACAAAATCGGCCCAAGTGATTTTTAAGTGTAATAATACATTTTTGTACTTGTAAAAATATTAGAAGCTTGTATCAAAATTATCTCACTTGATTTGTGGTTCGTTTCCAGAGATTCGGGATTGATTCGGTACTTTAATTAAGCTTTAATTAAATTTTAAAGTTTCAGGGGTAATTTGATAATTTTGCATGTTTTAAATTTTCGGGTTTTACAACTCTTCCCCTCTTAAAAGAAAATTTCGTCCTCGAAATTTGCAAGGAATCAGGAATGAAACATAATGGAAAACAGAACAAAGACATACCAGACGCGCGATCAGTCCGGTCACCAGAAAGCATAAAGACACGACCGGTATGAGGAGCAGGAGGAGGAGGATCAAGAAATTTCTCAAGTGCTGACGTAGATTGCTTAGGACAATTTCTCACTTGATGCTCAGAAGAACCACATCGGAAACAAGCACCAGACGTTATACGACAAGCTCCAGTATGGTTTTTCCCACAAGAACCACAAACAGGTAGGGAAGTAGAGTACTCAGATGATCTCCTCTGCGAGTTTGATCCAGTAGCCCGATCTTGCTGATAGCCTCTAGAAGAATGATCTCTCCGCTGCTGTTTGGTTGACGCTGCGCTCCTGACGATCACCATCCTGCTTAGAAACTGACCTCGAATCTGATTTCTTCTGGTCGTAGCTCTTGCCCGAATACTCCTTGACGTCCCGACTCTGAATCTGTTGCTGCACCTTGTCGCCATCACGGTCTCGTTTGTAACCAACGCCCTCATGAAAATCTCGATGTTGCGAGCTGCATCGCAACATGCTGACGGATCCGCAAACTCCGAATTAAGCCGACGATCAAGAAAATATGACAGAACAGAACATGAAGAATGACAGAGCAGAACAGGAAAATATGACAGAGCATCCGAAACCCTTAGAGCTTAGAGCTTAGGCTCGTGAAAATAGACCCTAACTATAAGAATGTGAATTAAAATAGCCAACCCGGCAAGGGCAAAGGCGTCACAAATACATGGTTTCATATCAGATACAAGCATTCAAGAATTAAAGTAGCGGAAGTCTTAATATAAAAATCCAAAGGAAAATAAGTCAACAAGACTAATGAAGTACGAAACAGAATCCAAAATGCCCAAACAATGGCATAACAGAAATAATATCCAAATGGTCACACTAGAATGACAAGGTCTAAACTTCACACAAGTTGCTCTCATCCCAAGCTAAACCCAGCTCCTAGCTTAAATGTACCTGCCGCAGGAAAAGAAATACGGCTGAGCTACGAGAGCTCAGTGAACAGATATAACAGAAACAAAGCAATAATATAGAATAAAGAACAGGAAGAGAAATACGAACCGGTCCGAGTCAAGGTACAAGTATAATGTAACAGTAATGAAAGATAAGTGATATCAAGGTCATGCAAACATGTCAAAGGTTAAGGAAATTAGTACAGGTAAGTGTAAGGGTAACAGAAATCCACTACGAGCCCAGAAAACAGAAATCATATCAAGTCCAGTAATCAGGGTGTACGGAGGGAAGACCTCGGTACCAAGTACAGGGTGAGGGGCTACCTCTCAGGGTTGGAGTCATGAGCTCCCAGGGGTTGTGAAAGACGTGCATCGCACACACCATCAGTCACCAGAGATAACAAGTCATATATCATATACAGAAAACAGAACAAGTCTAGGATGCATCCATACGCCCCAGGTGGCCGGAGTCTACCAATACACACCATATAATCAAGTCAGGGACGGGATAGGACATCTCTCTCCTACCCTAGAGTCAAGTCATTGGTGCATAAATGACAAGGACATGAACACCTCATGCCTGGTGGGTGGCTCGTAATATCAAACTGTGGGTCAAGGTTAAGTATCAAGTATCAAGTGTCAGGTGTCAAGTATCAGGTGTCAAGTATCAAGTGTCAGGTGTCAAGTATCAGGTATCAAGTATCAAGTGTCAGGTGTCAAGTATCAGGTATCAAGTATCAAGTGTCAGGTGTCAAGTATCAGGTATCAAGTATCAAGTCAGAAGGTTCATATCAGAGGGTTCAATATTAGAAGGTTCAATATCAGGAAGGTCAATATCAGGAGGTCAATATCAGGAGGTTCAAAGGTTCATAATAAAGTTCACTTTAAAAGTTTACTATTAAAAGGCCATTTTATAGATGTCAAAATAATCCTTAAGTACTGGTCTCCACAAAATGATTTTAAACGTTTTCCCATAAAGAAGGTCTTTTCAAAAGGTTTCTATAAAGATAGTCTTCAAAATAGTTTCTTGAAACATTTTCATAATTAATTAAAAAGATTTCCTCATCCAGTTATAACATCAAAAGTATCAAAGTTCAAGTCAATGTTTTATGGCAGGGTTCATATCAAGGTTCATGGCAGGGTTCATATCAAGGTTCATGGCAGGGTTCATATCAAGGTTCATGGCAAGGTTCATATCAAGGTATAAATCAAAGATCAAGGCAAGGGTTCAAACAAGGGTCCAAGAGTAAGTACACAGATCAAGGTTCACAATACAAGGGATACAGAGCAATGGTTCGGGAAATCTTAAACGAATCAAATAAATCAAGAGAACGAAGGCCCCTTACTAAAAAGGGCAAAATATCCGTACCTTATTCCAATGCAAGCACACAAAATAGAAAAGGCTGACAGGAAATCAATTCACTCCCTCCTCGAACCTAAAGGAGTAAAAGACAGAATTACCAGAGGGTTCAAGTTCAACTTACCATTTTAGTTCATCTTTACCTTTTAAGAACTTTCTAGATTTAGTAACTTTCTATTTTTAGCAGGTTTTCAGAATTAGTAAGCTACCATATTTAGCAAGATTCAAGTGATGCCATTAAGTTAAGTCATTAATGCAGGCTTATTATGGAAGTCATGATCATTTGACAAGTTATACAAGTTCAGGGTTAATTATGACAAGCTTTCATAGTTCAGGGTTATAAATGTAAATTTGCCAAAGTTCAAGGTTAAAATAGAAATATTATAATTTACCATTCAAATACTTAATTTTCCAGAATTTCACGTTTAGCCTTCAAGTTTCAAATATTTAAAATTTACACCCTTTTAGTTAATTAATTTACAAAATAAAACTTATAATTATATAAATTACAATTCAACTCTTATCAATATTACAATTCCACATCAAGCCCTTCATTAATCATATTTACAGAAAAATACCCTTTAAAATTATCATGTTCCAACAGCCCCTTCACCTTTCGGTAATTTACATAATTAGTCCTTGTATTTATCAAAAGTATTAATTCAATTCTATATTTAACCATAATTACATATTAAGCCCTTCAATACTCAAAATTTCACATTTCACCCTTCATAATATTAATAACACTGAGAACCCTTGATTTTCCAAATTTTACAATTTAGGTCCCTCATTTTTATTTATTTTCAATTCGCCCCAATTATTACAAATAAATCATTATCTCGCCAAAATTACAAATAAGACCCTCATGTTATAATTTTTATATGTTCCCTCTGATCTATAAAACATTATAAAAATATCCCACACTTTTTAATAATTACAAAACACCCCCTTACTTAATTATTTCCCCATCGGTTTGCAAAATAATTTATCAAAACCAAACCCTAAACATCCCAATCAATAGGTAATCATTATATCATCATTATACATCATTTATTACCAGATTTAATCCATGAGAAACCCTAGTTCGATCGATTTCATATTTTGCCCACGATTTCTCCCTTTTGTTCTAAAAATCCGATTATAACAAAAAATCTAAAACTCATGAATTCGACCTCAACAATTCAAGACACCATTTTTATGTGATTATATGATGTATATAAGACCCACGAAAAATATAAACAAGGCCCAGAAAAATCGCATTTATTTTATAGATCCCGATTTCGATTTTAGGGTTTTATAGCTCATCATTTTTCATTCGATCGATCTATAGTGCATGGCTCGATTTCAATAATTTTTACATGTTATATATGATTAGGAGAAGGCTAGAAAATTACCAAAAAAATTATAGATCAAGGGATCACGCGCTATGGATTTAAGTTGCTCGGTTTCACTATTTCCGACCAAAAATTTCGTTACGCCCAAACGATCGACTCCAGGACCTTGTGGCTATTTTTCCCACCTCCTTTGCACCCCCAAGAACTCCAAAAAAATACCTCCTCTCTTCAGAAAAATCGGATGTTGTGTGGGTGATTTATTTTTGAGTGTCGGCTGTTTAGAATTAGGGTTAAATGGAGGAAATAAATTAGGGATTGGTATAAATTGAGATGGACCAAATATTTGGGGAGGGATAATAGGCTAAGAACCGGCCTTGATGGCCCAAGGATCAATTTACCATAATTAGACAATTTTCTTTAATTAATTTGTAATTTAAATGTTTTTAAATAAAATAAAATTATAACTTATGTATACAAAATCGGCCCAAGTGATTTTTAAGTGTAATAATACATTTTTGTACTTGTAAAAATATTAGAAGCTTGTATCAAAATTATCTCACTTGATTTGTGGTTCGTTTCCAGAGATTCGGGATTGATTCGGTACTTTAATTAAGCTTTAATTAAATTTTAAAGTTTCAGGGGTAATTTGGTAATTTTGCATGTTTTAAATTTTCGGGATTTACACTCTTTGCCAAACATACCCCTAATCGTACACTTGACTCCGTCATTCCGTATCAGACATGGCTCAATCTTGACAACTAGGAGGTCAAAACCTATAAGGTCCACTCGGACCATGCACACCTTTCTGATTGTGTGAACTCCTAGAAAGTGTTGAACCATCCAATAAACCCATTGAAAAACCCATTTGACCAAATGAACCTTATGATCCGAAATTTGATCAATTTAGCCATATAGGATATTGTCATGCTCCACGCAACTTGCTCTTACAAAACTCAGACACATCATTTTTAAAGTTATTTGTAAAATTTATACTACAAATATGTTCATACTTATTAGATCATATATATTTATTTATCACCGATATAAATAAAATTAGCCTTTTAATCAATTAAAGTTTACCTTGAACAGTTGTGATCAAGGGCTCTGCCAACCAAGGCTGTCAAGATCGCGATCCCCGCGCAAGATCGTTTTTGTCTTTACAAGATCGAGATCGTAGGATCGGATCGAGATCCTACGATCCTACCAATTTATCATATTTTATAAGCAAATGATAAACGAGTCAAACTTTTTATATTTCTACTCAACGTCAACGATAAATTCTTATAATATCCTATTGAAAATACCAAAGTTCAAATTTTAAATACCAAAGTAATAGTAAAACGCAAAAAGAAGCCAAGTTTCAATCGTTACATTAACGATTTAGCGGAAAAAGATTAAATAACATGGTTCCTAAACGTCTCAAAAGATACGAGCCATAATACCAAAAGATTCATAAATAAACCATCACTCATCAATCTATTATATGGAGTCGTGCATTAACTTCATTTTTGTCATGTAAATCAAAATCCGGTTCTTCGAATTCATCATCTCGACCTATAAATAGAACGATAGTAAAATATGTGCTATATGTATGAGACTTTAGAACCAACATGTGAAATCTAAACATAACAATAAACTGAAATAAAAGTGTTATGAAATACTTAAAACAAAAGTGTTATGAAATACTTGAAGAAAGATATTAAAGATATGAACTACTTGCTAAGTTACTAGAGTTGTTAAGTTACTAGAACAAGAAAACAGCTAACAAGAGCTGCTTAATCATCAAAGTCGACACAACAAAGACCAACAGTGGCAAATTAAATTTTCAAGTCGACACAACAAAGTAACAAGAGCTGCTTAATCATCAAAGGTAACAAATAAGTAATAACAACTAACAACAAATTACTTCACTACTACAATTAAGTGGTTCAAATAAAAACTTAAAAACTATGAAAAGGTACAAGAAAAAACAATAATTTGTGTAAAGAAAAAACAATAATTACATGTATATTGCTTCGAGTAATTAGAACAAGAGACGAAAAACACTAATTTTTTTCATGGAATTAGAACTAGGGTTTTTAACTTTTTATTTTGATTTGGGGAAACTAGGAAAGAATGAAGCGAGTATAACTGTATATTACTTTTGCAGTTTTGCAGATCGAGTTTAGCAACTTTGGGCCTAAGAAAAGTAGTGGGCTAGTAAGTCCAGTAAGTGTAATTTAGAATTTTATCACATTTGGTAAACTCGTATCGTCACACGATCTTACAAACGAGTTTACGATCCTACTTACGATCCCACCTAAAGTGCGATCCTATGACGATACTACACGATTTTGACTAGAGTGCACGTAAGATCGTATGATCTTACGTGTAAACTCGCGAGTTTGACAGCCTTGCTGCCAACAGTTACTAAACAATTTATGTTGCCAAGTTCTATAACTAAATATGTTTGTTTGCATGAATCTGATAATGTAGTCTATAGATGATGTAAATATAAATTTGAGCACAAAATTGAAATGTTAAATATACTAGTAATTCAGACCCGTGTGTTGCACATGAGTTGTATATAAGTGTTCATAGTGTAACCTTCGGCACTTGTTTTCGTCATTATATATCTAAGTTGTGATGGTATCACACATTTTCTAAGCATGACACACATTTAAAATAGTTTATTGACATTAAAAGAGTATATGTGAAGAGACTTTTTTCAAGATGTTACATTTAAAAGAGTCTCTTCACATGTAATTTTTTAATATGATAACTCAATATTAACATTGTATAGACTATAGATACATACATAGAGGATCGAGATATATACCAAACGACCAAAAAAGTATTCGAAACATTCAAATTTTCCACCAGTTGGATGCATGCTTGATTACGCTCGTATAATAAAAAATCAGCTCCAGTGACCCAAGTCCGAATCATAAACCCGCTCCAATCAGTCAATAGACCCGACATTTAACTAAACACAATTAGACCTAACCCTACATTTTGTGTACTCCGCCCCTATCTCTAAACTCACACAGACAGACACATCTATCACCATCATCAAATCTATCTTCTCCCTACAAACAATTGCATCTCATCTTCATTTAATACCATCAAATCATAAAACGAATCACACATCCAACGATTTGAATAACACAATCCGAACAAAACCCTAACATATGTCTTTGTTCGCGGTTCAAATCTAATTTTGATCTAATTGCTGTTTGCGTAATGTGCGGCACTAATTTATATGAAAATGTTAAAATCGGGATGTTGAGTAAAAGCATCGGTCACATGTTAAATAGACAATATGATTGTGATATAAATTGTATTCGAACGTTCATATTTTCACGCGGGGTTAATAACATAGTTAATGTTATACAATGCCAACTTGGGCTGCATTAGGACCCGTGTGATGCACACAGTAAATAGTGATCTTTCATTTGGTATGTTATAAATAAAAGTAAAGAACTAAGCCATAAACATAAATACAATATAATTGATCAAATTATTTAATTCGGAGGAGTCATTGTATTTGTGTGTTTTTTTGCTTAGGAGAAAATGAGTTGTAATGTGACTCAGACTAAGTCGTCCTGAGTTGGCGGTTTCCATTAATTTAGTACGATCAATATCACTTAATTAGGAAATTATAAACATTAATTGCAAAAAATAAAAAACAAAATAAAAATATATTTAGAATGAAGTATGGGTTACGTAAACATTTACTATAAGTTAAGGAATTGAATAAAATTACTTAAGTTCCATTACGTTACTGGATCACATCGACTTTTTAGAAACTTATGTGATTTTCATTGCTTTTTTTTTTTATTGCTTAAAAAAATAATCTAAACTTGCATTTTCCAAACATTTTAATGATTGTATGTCTTGACTTGGAAGGGGTGAGCCTTATTCTTTCTTGAGAGAATCACTTTCTATAAATTTATGATTTATAAAACGGGGCCCTTTTAGTTTAACTTGCTATCAATCCAAAATCATCTTTTAAAACAAAGAATATGTCAAACGTATTTTCTATGGGTTCAACAATACTCTTATATAAATTTTTAAGTATATAAAACACATCTTCAACACCACCGGAGCCAATACTAAATACTTTAATCTTCGAATAAAATGAAACAAAATTGTTAATACAGATAAAAGATATATAATCAGTTATAAAATGCATGGTTTGAGTTTGATGAAACGCTATCGTACTTAAAAAGTTCAAAACGACATGTTTTAAACATAACCAAAGTGACTTTTGATCTGATTAATTACTTATTGAAACAAAAGCAATAAGCAATTCAAAGAATACACTGTCACGATATTCGATATCAAGAATATTTCGATCAAGATTACATTAGATTGTTAAGTATTCTTGAGCCTCATAGTTACGTTATATCGATTTAGCATTGGTACAATAATTAAAAATTATCTAATGAAAAAAGCGTCATTATGTCGACGTACTCTAAATCAAAACCAAACAACACAACCCGTCTTGTAGATTGATAACCTAAGCCCAATCCAATACTTAATACCCAGTATTATTACTCATGTGCTCAACCCTAAAACACATTCTGATAAACATTCGCCTACCACTCTCTCCTCATCTCACCTAACTCTCATCAACATCATCAAAATCGAATCTAAATCTCATCATCAACCGTAGTCCTAACCCAATGACTCGGACATAACAACCATAACCGTGCCTCGATGTTTTCAATTTTTGCTCAATACCGATTCGAGAAAGCATATTAAGGGGCTTTAAGATCCGTGAGGGGTCTTGGGTAGGTGTTTGTTTTGTTGTTTTATTTGAATGGACGAAAGAAAAGATAGTAACGTATTTGTTATTAATCTTATCTTCTTGTTCGGATATTTTAATGAAGTATAATCTTCAAAAAAAATCGATGATGATAGTTTTCGTGTGATTGACCTTCAATGGTTTGATATTACAGACCTTTTTCTTCTTTGATGTTCAAGATGAATCAAGAACGCGTTTAAACGACTTAAAGATCCTAGGATGGGTCTCGGTTAGGGTGATTTGATGTTGTTTGCATTTTTGTTTTTCAAACCGAACAAAAAGAAAGATTGTAACAGTTTTGTTATGGTCCTTTCTTGCATAAGTTTGGCTTCAACAAATTCGATTCTTGTAGTTGTGTGATTGTGAGGGTTCATGGTTGTGTCTAGTTTGTAGTATTGGTTTTTTTCTTTTTCAGTTTTTGAGTCATAGTTTTGGATTTGTTGTTGTCGGTTGTGAGACGTGATGTTGTTTGTTATTTGTTGATGTTGGTTGTTCGATTAAGGTTGTTTCATGTTGGTGAAGATCGGGGAAAAATGATGTGGTGAAAATGGTGATAGTGACTATTTATAATCTTCAAAAAGCAACCGAAATGATTATTTGCTACATTTATTCTCAATTGGTTCATATTCATCCTGGATATTTAATTAGTCTGTTTTACTTCATCTTCTTGACCTTCAATTCTTGAGATGGTTGGTTTGCCTGCAGCTTGCATATTTCACTTTCAATTCATGAGCCATTTATTATGAACACTTTACATTTATAAGGCTACTCAATCTTTATATATATAAGATATATTTTTTTTATCAGAATGAATAGTATGTATTGTGAGTAGGGGTGGCAATTTCTGACCCGACACGAAACCCGACCTGAAACCGACACGAAAATTAACAGGTTCGGGTTGAGTGTAAATAGATTTTGTGTCGGGTTTGGGTTAACCCATCTAACCCGTTTATTAAACAGGTCAGGTTCGGGTCGGGAATAAATTAAACGGGTTAACCCGCTAACCCGCTTATGATTTTTTTCTTAAATTAAAATTTATTTATATTTTATTATACGGGTTAAACGGGTCGACCCACAAACCTATTTAACCCATTTAATGTGCTAACTTTAGTATATAAATGGGTTACATGGGTTAACCCGAAACCCGTTTAACCTATTAAACCCGTGTAACCTATTTAACCCGCCTACCCAACTATATATGTGGGTTAAATGGGTCAGGTTCGGGTTATGTGTAAACAAGTTAGGGTTGACATATCTTACCTAATTAATTAAATTGGTCAGGTCCGGGTTGGGGTTTTCTGACCCGCCAACCTGAACTCGCCAACCCGAACCCGACCCGAATTGCCACCCTATTTGTGAGGGCGTATACAAAAGAGCAAAAAGAAACTGAAAAAACTAGAGTGCAGCAACAAGCTAGAGAATATTGAATCATTGAAATTTAAATGAATAAATCTTTAATGAGGCGGAAATAAGTTATAATCTTCGTCTGGTTAGTATTGTGGCTTAGAACATCCAGGTGCCATTTGTCCCTTAAAACGCTTAACATCAATGCAGTAGTTGTAGATCATGTGGTTATCTCGTACGCCCTGCTGACTCATTGTCAATTGCTTATAGACGGGAGATGTCCACCAGTTGGCTCGGGTCGGAATGGCACATTGGCTAATGCTAACTGGCCCGTTCCACTAACAAGCTCTAGCCCTGAACCTATGGTAATAAGCCACAAAAGGTGCAGCGGTCCAGTCGATTTTAACTAAACCACCTCTGGTAGCCCAGTTATTGGCATTCCATAAACTTGAGTAGACTCGCATCCATCCCTTGTTTGTTTGGGTATCCAATCCCTTCACTTTCATAGTTTCTAAAGGTTGAATAATTAACAACTGTATGCTAATACTATAAGAAGTTCAATCTTGCTTTGAGTTAGTATACTTACACAACTTCAGTAGGATTCCAATGAATGGTGTAGTTATGATAATCCGCAGTTGGGTCAAACCACAACTGAAACTGTTGTTCTCGGTTACCTTGACCTTGGGTGAATATGTTTATGTGCACCGTGTACGGCTCTCCTGTCGAGTTTCCTAAGAACTCAAAGTCAATCTCATCATGTTTAGCACCCATAGAAGACAGCTATCATAATCCAGCATAAACAATTAGAATGATCATTGCTATTTACATATGATCCAAAATGAAGTTTTGTCGTTGGACTTACATAATATGTTGTTACAATTTCGTGGCTCCCAAATAAGAATGCCCTCTTTGATTGTATTGCAGATCATGTAATATAAAGTTGGAGTTTCATTTGTTAGAGTATAATCTAGAAGAAACTGTATATTATGAACGACTGAAACCTTCTTTCTTTGATTCTTTGATCGAAATACGGATGAGATCAGAAAGGCCATCAATGGGGCAAACGACGCAATAAGAGATATAGTTTAATGTTTATACCTGATGTTTGGTCCAAAACGAGTCGTAGGTCATCACCATTACCTAGAATCGAAGAATGTTGAGCACCCCAACTGAAATACATACTTTTTGGGAAGTTTGGATGAATGAAATGCCACTGCCACTGCCAACACAAAAACAACCATGACCAAAGCTCGTGAACCTGCCATTTTTCCAAATTCTTGATTATTATGTACGTTACTGGTGGCGCACTACTACAAAAGAAGCTAGTTAGATCGGTTAGAATGCCATATATAGATTGGTACTCAACCGATCTATCTAAGGGTGATCTTGATGCGTGGTTTTGCGACCTTACAACAGGTTTTACCTCTCGAGGGATCTCAAGAGGCTTACAACCCCACCAGGCAGTGTACCTGACCGATGTAGTATAGTGTAGTGGTAAGTACGGGGGATTGATCGTTCTCCACAGGGAATAGTGTCGTTAGGATTGAAAAAACTATTCTAATAGGTCTAAGGGTGAGGGAAGATTCTTTTTGTATTTTTATATTTTTATGAAAGCAAGTAAAATCTCGGGTTTGAAGGAGTGGGCGGAATTAGTTGCTAGTCAACTAACCCAAATAACTACAAATGCAAATAAAATAAAATAACTGAAAATGAAAAGGGTTGTGAAACTTATGTGGAGAGAAATGTGTTTACTTAGATTTCCTTACTCCCTAACTATCTTTTACCGGTTGATTAGTGTGTATTAATTGCGTGGATGACGGGTGTATTCCTTAATACCAATCGTGGGGGTGGCGTACGTACTTCCCCAACTCTACAAGCTCCTACTTCACTCCTATGTCGAGCCGGCTAAGAAGCTCCTAACATGGGATCACTAGAATTCGCTCATGCATTAAATACAACCATAAAAACCTAGTACGCATTGGTTCATGTTTCTTAAGACGTTCAAGCAAGTTACCGAATAGGAAGTTAGCCAGTTTTCTTAAGCCTAACATCGATGAACATTCATCCAATACAATTAATAATACACTAATAACCAATAATCAATAGTTAGGTTTCATTAGATCTAAGCAAACACAAGATAAATCTAGCCTAGCATGTTAATTAAAAGACAAGAACAAGATATAATCAAACAACACATAGACATATTGATTGATTAAATGATAACTTATCTTCAATTAAACATGGAGATCCAAGGGTATGAAAACCCTTAAAAATGGCAGAAATTCGTCTTAGGGTTTCTCCTCACAAAGTTGCACACTAATGACAAAAAATTGCAAAACTATATATAGAGTTTAAGGGCTGACGGCGTCACGTTGTAGATCTTGACGCCGTCACCTCGCCGTGTCTAGGGTTCCCGGATGGCCTTCCTGACGCCGTCCCTCTTTAGTGCTCCAAAATCCGCTCTGGCTTATCAAGGCTTGACGCCGTCAGAAATGGGCTTGACGCCGTCCCTCTTTAACTTAAACCGTGACGACCTTGATCACTTCAAAGGGTGACGCCGTCAGACTTTTCATGGCAAAACTCCCTGGCTTATCATGTGTATTTTTCATATCCACCTCTTTTGCCAAGCCATGACGCCGTCAAGAGCAATACTTGACGCCGTCAAAGGTACTTTTCCAGCCGATTTTGAGACTTTGTCATTTTCTTCACTTTTATGCTCCAAAAACGTCCAAAATGCTTCCTTTTCCAGATTTCTTCTCCAAAGTACCTAAAATGACAAAAGGAACGATTTAGGGCAATACTTGATCAAATAAATACGATTTAGGGCTTAAATAACCCCCTAAAAGCGGTACATTTTTCGCTTCATCAAATACCCTTACACTTGAGATTTGCTTGTCCTCAAGCAAATGCGCTTTTATTCTAATCAAAATACAAGTTAGGGGTCATTTAATGCTAATATAAAAGTAATTACAACAAACAGTCGTTCCACTTTAATCAAAATAAGCACGGAGATTACAAACTAGCACCTCACAAGTAGTGTTTAGATACTCACATCTCTCAGGTGTCATCAAAATAAATCTCATAAATGAAAACGGATAATATCTCTCACTACCTGTCATAGCAAATAGATTACCATAGGCTTGGGAAAGGATCAAAAACCTCCTCCACTAGGCGTAAGCACCTAAGATAAACTATCAAAGAGGCTTTTACATGGGTTATAACGTGAGGTGTAGGGATATGATAAACACGGTTTTGTTGGATAAGGGATATTTTACTGGTGGCGAGTTAAAGATCTTGATTAATTACATATACAATATGGCGTTGCTAAGCCAAGACTAGACTCGACTTAAGCTAAAAACAAAATAACAAAAACATAAAATAAACATAAAATGAAACGGGATGGTAGTCCGTATGTTTTTTTCTACTTTTCTTTTTCTCATTTGTTTGTATTTTTCTTGATTTTTTTTTTTTTTTTTTTTTTTTTTTTTTTTTTTTTTCATACATTCTTGCCCTACCATCCTAAATAATACATCATAGGGGCGTTGCATTCCCCTTACACTTGAACTTTTACATAACTTTACAATTAACTATTCTAATGACTCGAATTAAGATAATCGAAACACTTGGAGTACTTTTAAAATATTTAGCACATATGTGGGTAATAAATGATGTTCTTCCCCATTACTCCATTACACTAGTACTTTACCCATAAGTCCCAATCGTCCCAAAACAATATGTACAAGGATGTGACTCGACTTAGCAACCATGTAATCAATTAGATAATTAACTTGGGGTTTAAACAAATGTTGTCACAATAATGCACTAAAAATGAGTGCATACAAGGTAGGCTAAGGCGATTTGGGTGTACATTTAAGTGGGGTGTAAACAAATTCTTCCTTTAAGTAAAATGCTTAAAGTTAGAAACGAAAAGATAGGCTCTGAGGGGTGTACTAGGGGTATCGTGTACTAAAAATGAGTACAACGCAAAGGGTGTGGGAGAATTACTTGACCAATGTAGCCAAAGTAATTATAACAAAAACACAGGTGTAAAACAATGGGTTAATCCTAATGCCTCTTATCATGTAGTAAATCTAACTACACGAATGTAGTCTCACTTGTGGCCTCGGAATGGTCCTAACGCAAGTTCTAGAATCTAAGTGCTACCGGTACACACATCATAGCATAAATGCTTTTCCTACCAATTCTAGGGGCGAACCTCACATATTTGGGGGTGGAAAAAATTTTTAGTGGTACGGTTTTTTGTGCTAGTCATATAACTCCTATCCATGAGACGCTCATTAAGACCAAAGTTTCACTCTTAAATGTTGTAAAAAATTTTAAATTTGGCACTAAAATTGCCCTAACAGGTATTTCTCTCAGTTTTATTACACGTCTACATTTAAACAAACAAAAATCAAGCGTAATAGCATTCTCTAAAGTATCGTACTTTTACCCCCCTTACACTTAAGATGAACATTGTCCCCAATGTTCAAATAACAAGATGTAAAAGTAAATAAGGTAAACGAATGAAATCAAATACTCCCCTGATTCGCTCGGTGGATAATGAGGTAACATGGTTAGATCTTCTTCCAAGAGAATGTAGAAGCTCCAAGACTAATGCATCGCCAAAAGCTTGACTCCACATACATTTCCTTGTCCAAAATAACCTGTTAAACCTGAGAAAACAAACACGAAAACCTGCATAACATCGGCGGGATAAATCTATATATAAGGATATAATGCTTGTGGAATGATAATTTTGCAGATTCCTGGAGTTTATAAGTTAGAGATTTAATAAAAACTTTTTATGAAAACAAAACTTTCAAAAATTTCAGAAGATTAAAACCTGACGCCATCAGAAATGATCTGACAGAATTCTCATGTTAAGTTTCCGGGAAATTTCTGGAAAAACCTATACCTTACTTCCTGGAAATCCTGCAAAATATCATTATGACTCGATACAAGCATTTGACTCAAACAAATACTAATATGTATGTTAATTTATTATTATTATGATTCATGTTCATTTGTTCTTATAAACCGATTTGGATTTCCCTTACACTTAACTTTTGCAAAATACCTTTATATGTAGTTAAGACGAAGTTAAAAACAAGATAAAGCATTTTCACAATTTAGTTTTGAACATGAATCAATAATAATAAAAATTAAACACACATACGAAAACAAATAAAATCAAACAAACAAATAAATAAACACACAAAGCAAATAAAGCTTGGGTTGCCTCCCAAGAAGCGCTTTTCTTTATTAACGAGTCTTGTAGCTAGACTCAAAGTCACGTACATTACGTGATTCCATCATTGGTCACGGTTTCTAGGCCATCCTCATCTCCGGTTTTATATTCCGGTCCTAATTTTAAACAATCCTTGTAGAAACCGGATATCCTTTCCATAACATAGTCTACTCCTTTATTTCTATCCTCATCATTCCTATAGTAGACCGCTTGCTTAAGCTCCTTCTCAACATTTGACGAGTGTTGGAATTGTTCTATCTTATATGGCATTTGGTAGTTTACCTCATCGGTCTCATCCTTAAATCTAACTATCCCTAAGGAAGGTTCATAAGTCATTCTAGAGACCTCAACGAATGGTTTTCCAAAAACTACTTGAGTTAAGGATGCATCGACTATTGGGCGGATATCTTCTACAATTACAAAGTCGGTGACATAGGTGAAGTTTCCTACATAAACCGGTAATCCCTTAACTCTTCCCGTGAAGTTACTCATCCAACCCTTATCAGGGAACATCCTATACCCAAGTTGATTTTTCATTATTAAGTTGTAGTGGGCTCTAGTCATGATGTTTATGGGCGATCTAAGGTCGATGTAAGCTTTCCACACATGCAAATGTCCGATGTTGCATGGTATGTTGAGATTAGAAGGATCGCCTATTTTTATAATTGGTCTACCTAGGAAGTATGGTGTTTCGGGGTCATCGAATAAGTCTGTATGATATGCGCGCTCTTCCTTAGTGGGTAGCCTATTGAAGTAGTCCTCATCATCATCTACTTCTTCAATCTCACTTTTCCTAACTTCTTTATCAACCTCGACTTTCTTAACCTCATCCGCAGGTTCACTATTATCCTCATTCCTATCAATTGGTTTAATAGTGACAACGTTGACGAAGTGGACGTGTTTGGATGAAGAGGGGTCTTTTACTTGGGGTCCGCTATTTGTGTTCCTAGCGTCCTTATGTGGAGGTGATAGCACTTGGTTATTGAGGGCTTTCAATAAGTTGTCAATTTTATTGGTCATCTCCGTTTGTTGTTGATTGAATTCGGATTCAAACTTGGCCAAACGAGCTTCTTGAGACGCCATAAATTGAGACATCAATCCTTCAAAGTTATTGGTACTACCATAATTGTTGGAAGGATTGTTATTGAAAGTACGGTTCGAGTTGGAACCGCTTGATTGGAAACGATTAGGTGGGTTGGAAGAATTGGTTTGTTGTGCGTTTGGTTTTGTTTCCACCTAAGGTTTGGGTGATTTTTCCATGAGGGGTTGTATGAATCACCGTAGGGGTTTGGCTCAGGTTTGAAAGTGTACCACTTGTCTCCCGCTCCGTCGGTACGCGAGGATGCGTAGTCCGCAAAAGCTTGTTCGGGGAGTTCCATGCAATCACGTGTGTCGTGGGGACCACTACATAATTCACATGAAGAAGTGATTTTGTTCACTTGGCTTAAAGGTTTAGGAGCCTCGTAGGATTTCATAAGAAACTTGACTTGGTCTTCAAGTTCTATGATCCTACGGTCGGAAGTGCTTGAATTGTTCGAAGGCAAAGATATTGCCTTGACCGTTTTATTCAAATCACGGGGATCACTCCAACTTTCGTTGTCATAAAGAGCAAGATCTTCTAGGAGAGCCCATGATTGTTCCGCACTTAGATCACGTAGCTTACCACCGGCCGATTGGTCAATGGTTTGCCTCGTGGAGAGATTGATATGGTCATAAAAGATTTGGACTTGGAGCCAAAGTTCTATGCCATGGTGAGGGACTTTTTGGAGTAAGTCCTTGAATCGAGTCCATGCCTCGTAGAGGGTTTCGCCTTGACGTTGTTGGAACATCAAGATATCATTCCTTAGCTTGGTAGTTCTTCCTGGTGGGAAAAACTGAGCAAGGAAACGAGTGGTGAGATCATCCCAAGAGGTAATGGATCCTGCGGGTAGACGCTCTAGCCATTGACTAGCTTGGTCCCGCAGAGAGAATTGAAAGAGACGCAGTCGGGTCGTCTCTCGAGTGGCAACATCAAGGTCTATAGAATCAACGATTTTGAGAAAGTCCTTGAGATGTTGGTTAGGATCTTTTGAACGAAATCCATGGAATGCGCATCCGCTTTGCACCAACCGGATGGTGTCGGATCGCAAGGGTGTGACATTGGCTCCTTGAGTGAGCTCAATGGTGTTTCGATAGCCATGGTGGCTAGGACGGGAGTAGTCTCCTAAGGTATGGGCTCTAGGAGGTTGTGGTGGTTGTTGTGGTGGTGGGTTGTTGGGATCAAGGATATTACCACCTTCCATGATGTCGGATGGTAATGGTTACGAACAAAGAAACGAAGAAAAAAGATAGACTAAAGAAATCCTAGAAAAATAAAATAAAAATCTCACTAGAAAGGAATCTAGTGAGTAGACCTAATAAAATAAAAAAAATTCAACCTAAACAATAACTATTCCCCGGCAGCGGCGCCAAAAACTTGATGCGTGGTTTTGCGACCTTACAACAGGTTTTACCTCTCGAGGGATCTCAAGAGGCTTACAACCCCACCAGGCAGTGTACCTGACCGATGTAGTATAGTGTAGTGGTAAGTACGGGGGATTGATCGTTCTCCACAGGGAATAGTGTCGTTAAGATTGAAAAAACTATTCTAATAGGTCTAAGGGTGAGGGAAGATTCTTTTTGTATTTTTATATTTTTATGAAAGCAAGTAAAATCTCGGGTTTGAAGGAGTGGGCGGAATTAGTTGCTAGTCAACTAACCCAAATAACTACAAATGCAAATAAAATAAAATAACTGAAAATGAAAAGGGTTGTGAAACTTATGTGGAGAGAAATGTGTTTACTTAGATTTCCTTACTCCCTAACTATCTTTTACCGGTTGATTAGTGTGTATTAATTGCGTGGATGACAGGTGTATTCCTTAATACCAATCGTGGGGTGGCGTACGTACTTCCCCAACTCTACAAGCTCCTACTTCACTCCTATGTCGAGCCGGCTAAGAAGTTCCTAACATGGGATCACTAGAATTCGCTCATGCATTAAATACAACCATAAAAACCTAGTACGCATTGGTTCATGTTTCTTAAGACGTTCAAGCAAGTTACCGAATAGGAAGTTAGCCAGTTTTCTTAAGCCTAACATCGATGAACATTCATCCAATACAATTAATAACACACTAATAACCAATAATCAATAGTTAGGTTTCATTAGATCTAAGCAAACACAAGATAAATCTAGCCTAGCATGTTAATTAAAAGACAAGAACAAGATATAATCAAACAACACATAGACATATTGATTGATTAAATGATAACTTATCTTCAATTAAACATGGGAGATCCAAGGGTATGAAAACCCTTAAAAATGGCAGAAATTCGTCTTAGGGTTTCTCCTCACAAAGTTGCACACTAATGACAAAAAATTGCAAAACTATATATAGAGTTTAAGGGCTGATGGCGTCACGTTGTAGATCTTGACGCCGTCACCTCGCCGTGTCTAGGGTTCCCGGATGGCCTTCCTGACGCCGTCCCTCTTTAGTGCTCCAAAATCCGCTCTGGCTTATCAAGGCTTGACGCCGTCAGAAATGGGCTTGACGCCGTCCCTCTTTAACTTAAACCGTGACGACCTTGATCACTTCAAAGGGTGACGCCGTCAGACTTTTCATTGCAAAACTCCCTGGCTTATCATGTGTATTTTTCATATCCACCTCTTTTGCCAAGCCATGACGGCGTCAAGAGCAATACTTGACGCCGTCAAAGGTACTTTTCCAGCCGATTTTGAGACTTTGTCGTTTTCTTCACTTTTATGCTCCAAAAACGTCCAAAAGGCTTCCTTTTCCAGATTTCTTCTCCAAAGTACCTAAAATGACAAAAAGAACGATTTAGGGCAATACTTGATCAAATAAATACGATTTAGGGCTTAAATGACCCCCTAAAAGCGGTACACTTTTCGCTTCATCAGATCTTTATGAGTAGCTAGCTATATAGATCGGTTCGGAACCGATCTATATAATGTTACATAAAGATCGGTTACTATCTAATAACCGATCTATATAATGTTACATAAAGATCGGTTATTAACTAATAACCGATCTATTTAATGGCTATTATTTATAAAAAAAAATACATGAATGCAGGTTTTTCCAGAACCAGAATTGCAATTCATTTCCAGAATTTAATCATATATAAAAATGCAGGTTTTTTCAGAATTGCAATTCATTACCATACACAATAATATTCTAGTACAAATAACTTAGATAAAGATCATCATTTAATTTACAAAACAACTTCAACCAAAAAAACGGCAATTGCAACATAATACAACACCCTCAATATCACTTGATGACCTTTGGAACCATTTCCTTACGGGGTTGTCGTAGTTGCTGTGATTGTTACCCGCTGTCAACACAACAACAAATAGAATCCAACTTACAATCCCTTAACAATTACTGTAATCATTATCACATCATTATGGTTACAAACAAACTTAATCATGGCATCAAGAAGCGTATCTATTAATTGTTTGTATAACCAGATATAGCCAAATGCTTAAACATCAGTTTATGCGATCACTACGACTACAAACAGCAGAAACACATACAAACACAATATTCTACGGCTCATAATACTACAGATGATTATCGAATTCTGAATATTCAATCACTTGTCTTTCAATCCCACATCTAAACTCCCTAAATCATAAAGTTTGTCAAGTGTCATTCTGTACTCTGAAATGAAACTAAGAACATTTTTGCGGAGATCCTCAAAACATGTGGCATGCTACATGGTCAGTTCTGGAAAGCCTTAGAATCAAGACCAAGCATGGAACATGTTTTGATTTGGACCTGTATTTGAGTACTAACATACTAATCATAGCGACCTTGTGCAAAAACTTGATGTCCCCGAAACGCAATAACCACATCAGATAACTATGTTGAAATGATAACACTTCCATAAAGCAGAATAAAAGAGCAGTTAGTATACATCACCTTGTAATATGCATTGTTCCTCAAGTAATTCTTTAACAAGTGTGCAGTCAAACGAATCCTCCATCCGAGTGCAAGCATGGCAGTCAAGTGCCTTCACATAACAAACACAATAAATACAATCAAATATTGTTCACAAAATAACATTAGGTACATCAAATCTTGTTGGTGTCTGAGAGTATGATCATAGATACCTCAAAGATGGTGCGACAAATGAAGATGCAGCACTTTGAAGGACACTAACACCAGAAAATCGGTGTTTATCGTGTTCAATAACGTTAATGAGCTGTCAAGATTAAACACCAACATATATAAGTTTTCAAACATAATACATTTAATAGTACATAGAAAGTGCAATCGGAAAAAACTTCAATATATAAACATTTTCAAAAACTAATTATCAGTAAGCAGTTTATCAAAAAAAAGTTACAGGATACATAACAAGCTGTCAAAGTAACAAACAGTTCAAACGCAGACAGCAAAGATGTATATAGTCTATATGTCATCTTCGACCACAAAACTAACAAACTTACATCCAAGACAAAAATTCTAATGACCAAAACTATGTACCATGTGATTCAGCTGGTTGTTTTTTTCACTGAGACCTAAATTCACAATCTACAGTTAGTAAGATATTATCGGCTGCATCCCCCAAAACTCAATTCCATAACGTTGTTCAAAATTACCACAAAATGTTGTCAACAACCATAGTAATAAATTAACACAGTTTCATAGTTTGTGCATTATTATGCTCATGAGTTGCAAGTATTAAATAGCTAAACAATCAACGCCCAGTTATCATAAATAGCATCAGTCTCTAATTAAACACAATTTATCAACAACAAAATAATCAATTGAACAACAGTTTAGAGTAAATTGGAAACTAAATTATTAAATAATTTAACAGTGTGGCATCCAACAAGTACTCCAAAAGGTATGCCTTAAGAACCTGACGAGTGGATCTTGAATGAGTGAAATAATGTAATTAATTAATGAATGAGTGGATCTTAAATAATTGAACGATGTAATTACATCAAATTAAATAATTAATGAATGAGTGAAATAATGTAGTAATTAATTAATGAACGATATGCAAATGAAGGATGGTATACCTGACGAGCGGATCTGGATAAGAATCGGCTGTGAAATTTTGGGAAAATGTCTAGGGTTTTTTTTTTTTTTTTTTTTTTTTTTTTTTTTTGTGAGAGTATATGATTTTGGGGAAATTTGGGGGAAATGTCTAGAGTTGTGTGTCTAAATTTGGGTGAATTTTGGTGAAGCGGCAAATGAAAAGTTGTATCCCGCTAAAATTATTTTGGTGAATTTTGAGTAGGTAGATCATTTATTTATTTATAGATAGATCGGTTACTTGTTAAAAACCGATCTATATAACACAAACATGTACAAGCTTTATATATCACTTAAAAAACTCAGCAATATATAGATCGGTTGTTTTGTTAATAACCGATCTATTAAATTTTGAAACTAAATAGATCGGTTATTAACCAAAAAACCGATCTATTTATAGTATATAGATCAGTTTTTAACATAACCGGTCTATATGAGGTGATCTATATGACCTTTTGTGTATTAGTGGCGGTTTTTGTGCCACTGTCCATTTTAAAGTTTTTTTTAATAGCATATATTGATCTTGTCTTGAATTTTGACATTCTTGCAGCATTCATACTGAAGATGTCAGTAAGATGTATCTATGTTTTACGTTAAGCATCATATAGGTGGTTGAATAATACTTGTTTGGTTAATGATTGATACATCATGCTTGTAAATATGGTTAATATCATCTCTTATGGCATTATCACCAGACAATAGACATAATAACTTGGTTAATGCATGAGTCAAAAACATGCACCTTCTATACACATTGGGGGTCTGTTAGAGTAGTAACGCAAAAAAAAAAAAAAAAAAAAAAAAAAAAAAAAAAGCCCATGGAACATGGCCGATTTAATCGTACGACCTTGCAAATTTACTACTAATAGATTAACAACATTGAGCACTACAGATTTTCTAGGAGTATCCTTTTTTTTTTCCGAACACTCAGTCGGGATACGACATCTGTGAATAGTGAAGCCTTGCACATACCCTAGACAACGAGATGTTGACCATGGGCCGTTACAAGTATTCGGAGGAAAAAACCCAAAGGCTTGCCATCCCTAAGAATCGAACTCAAGACCTTTGGTAAAACCGGGAGTGCCTTTAACCAACTGGGCTGATCATCATTGGCTTTCTAGGAGTATCCTAGTATATTGTGATCAACCCTCAAAACTTTTGAGTCATTGAAGATAGAGAGCAAGACTTGATTTTCCGTAATGAGTCAAAATACCAAATATCTTAAATGAGATGGTGTCCTTATTATGAATACGGTAGGTAAACAGACGAGGTATTTCCTATTCGAGTTACTTGTAAGGGTGAGTCTTTGACTCAGATGTACGCGATCTAAGCGGTATCTCCTGTGACCGTTTCTATACTTTTTCTTTAATTTGCCACCCCAAAATATTTACCCAGTAATTTTAACACATGAGATCTCTTATAAGAATATTCGTATGCCTGGCAACTAAATCACTTTGGTGGTGGTTATTATATATGACGGCTAAACTTTTTAGCCAATGTACAAATATTTAACAAAGAGTAAAGCTTCACGTATGCAAAACACGGTTTTAGTAGGTGCAATATATTGATCATGATAAGCCGTCTGTCTGAAATACATATGAAACCATAGAGCTAGTGGGATTGTGGGAATAGAATGTAGAGGCTTTCTAAGACGTGCACCACAATGAAAAACATAAACGTCTATGATCATATCATCATTTGTGATTTCATATTGATAAATGTCTTATAGAAAGCTATAGGATATGATGTATATCATCGTACTTCTTAAAATCTTAATAATACGTGAACTGCCATTTGCATGCATTTTGACTACTTATATCCAGCTAATGAGATAGTATATGATTATAGAAGTATCAATACTTTGTACGCGTGATAAGTTGTGACATACGCTGTACATTAATATTGTTGTCTTAACATATAAATGGGGTATAGTTAACTAATCGGTTGTAGATTCAAGTTAACTGAAATTGGAAAAAGATTTGGCCGTATGAGAAAGGGTGAGTGAGTCGACATTAAGAGACTAAATTGAATAGCACGTTTTTGCATAGTAATAGAACCTCCCATGCATAATCGTATTCATCGACAATTCTTCAAGTTCAAGAATTATTTAACTGATATTGCATTGGATCGACGACTCGAATGCATTTGTTAATCTAATTTGTATAAGTGAGGTGATTCAAACTCATTCACTCTTGCAATACAATGTCGTTGGATGGTACTTTTAGTTGCGGGAATTTTGTTCAATTCTAAAGTCCGAAAAATGTTCATATTGTTATTTTAGGTCGTTTGAAAATAAATGCTTATTTTCTATTTTAACCGATTAAATTATCTCTAAGCAAATATATATAAGTGTCTCACTTTGCATCTTATAATTTGAGACTAAAAAAACTTTACCATACAAACTGATTCCGTGTTATTGTTTACGACTTAAAAGGTCCATTTCGAACAGGACCCTATCTTGAAAATCGGAGGGTCCAAAACTTGAAAATCTTGAAAATCTGGAGGTCCAAAACCAAAACAATAAGGTCAATTCCGAACAGGACCCACCTTTACCTGAACTCGTAGCAAGTCTTGAACCATTCAATAAATCCTTTTTGACCAAATACAGATTTCCTCTAAGGATTCTCTCTGGATGTGTAAACCTACTTTAAATGGGAGAACCAAGTGTAGATATTCGACTCTTGTAGGCTTTCGTAGATGTAGTAGTCCTAGTGAAATAAATTTGTCAGCATATAAATTTTAATTCAACTAACACGTACTCAATGAATGTTTATGAAGGAAATCAAATTGGACCGATAAAAAATCTTATTTTGTCATGTGGAAAAATTGAACTACTTACTCGGTCAATAAAAGTCAAAATTGGGTATTAGATTGATCAAAATTGGTGGTGTTGCATTAATGAATCAAATAACAAAATTAACTTTGCTAGATGGGAAAAGCCGGAGAAATATATGTCATGATTTCTTTATTTATACATTTTTTAACTTCATATTTGCTTCCAACATCACTCAATTCCATACTCCATTATTATAATGTTGGAACAATGAAAGCAATGTATTCCTTTATTTATACCTTTCTTAACTTTATTTTTGCTTCCAATATCACTCTATTTCATATTTCATTCTTATAATGTTGGATCAGGTATTTCCTTATGCTTATCTAACAATGAAAGCAATGTTTATGTCACAATTCTGTGAGAATAAAGTTGTTGCCATTCACAAAATACCATTGCCATCATATGATGAAACTCATTAAACATTAAAAAAATATTGTATGAATAGCTTTAACCATTCAATTCAAACATTAATAATTGAAAAAGATATTGTGTAAATATCTTAAATTATTCAATTCAAACATCTTCTTAGGCTAAAGGTAACGGGTGTCACGCCATCTACTATATTCGATTATATATAGTAGTATTTGTGAAGTGATGACCTGGGTTTGATAACACAAAGTGTTTGATGAAATGTTTAAGTGAAGGTTAATTACTTTCTTCTGAACCTAATCAACAGAGAACTTTATTGTTGTCGTACGTACTCAATGAATGTTTAGACTATGCCAGGAGAATGGAATTCAATAATGGACACTGTTAAGCTGAGAATCATCAGTCTTCATGTGAAGCAATCATCCAAAGCTAGCTATTAGTCAGGTTTATGAGAATAGGTCATTCATTGAGTTAGCAAGTGCGAGCCATGAAAGATGGAACTACCACGGCCCGAGCTTACTTTTAGATGACTTATTATGGCTGGTTGTTTAAGGTTCGTTTAGTTGGAGAAAAAATTTTATTGTTTTTTATCTCTAGTTTTGTAAAAATTTGGAAGAGAAATTTATCTTCACAAAACACTTGAAAATATAGAAAACGCGTTTAGTTGATGTTTGTATTTTCTATTTTGAAGAAGGAGAAGGAGGGTTGTGGGTTACAAAGGAAAACAAGGAAAACAAATAAAATTTGTTTTGTAGTTTTCATTGTTAAGTTAGAAAATATAGGATTTTGTGTTTTACAAAATATTTTGTTGGAAAACGTTGATTTGAACGCGGTCACTATTTTCCTTATTTTCTATAAAACATTTTGTAAAAAACAAGTGTGTTTTCCCCCAACTAAACACACCCTTACTGTCATGCAAATACAGATTTCCTCTAAGGATTCTCTCTGGATGTGTAATCCTACTTTAAATGAGAGAACCAAGTGTAGATATTCGACTCTTGTAGGCTTTAATAGATGTAATAGTCCTAGTGAAATAAATTTGTTGTCAGCATATAAATTTTAATTCAACTAACACGTACCATTCATATCTCCTTAAAAAGTTTAAATAAATGGAAAAACCCAATAAATCAACATTTGTTGTCCACATGACCACATCTGATAGTTATATATCCTTGAGACTAAATGATGTACGTCTTTTCTATAAACAACATTTAGTTGTAGCCAGGAGTGGGGGCAAAACTGAGACAAATTATAAAATCAAACAACTATGCGATTACTGATGATTTGGATGTTTCTGTTTGTTCATGGGTGGTTTTTGTGTTTGTACTTGTTCACCAGGTTTTGCTTTGCAAAATAACAGTATTTGTAGTTGACCTTTGTAGCTTCTTGAGGGGTGAGCGCCGTTCCAGAACCGAGAACCGCAAAATACATATATTAGGAACTGAGAACCGGACCGAAGAGTGTCTTTCGGTTCCAGTTCGGTTCTCAGGTCCGGTTCGGGTAATTCGGTTCTACCCGATTCGAACCGAAATTTTTCAAAAAAGTACCAAAATATTCAACATTTTTTTATGTTTGCACTCACTTACGTCTAAAGCGTAAATAATATTGAACGATTAAAGTATATAGCCGAGTATATTTCGAAAAACACGTTGTCGCTAAATGCCTTTAACCCATTTACGAATGATAAATTTATTTGTGCCAATAGAAATAGCTCTGTTTGCGAGTGTTGACAAAAAAGAAAAACACAAGAATTTCCATATACCCTCAACATGTCCTTTAAGTAATAAAAATGCAAGGCAATCAAATTAAACAAGTTAATAGCAAACCAATTTGTATAATAAGAACATATAGCTATACGTCAGTAGCCAACAGAGCTAGCATGAGAGGAGGGGGCTGTAGAAGTGCAGAACTTATTAATGACATGATCATAGACATCACATGAACACATGACGGAAGTACAAAAATATAAACATCATCACATAGAAAGTGAAATAAAATGCTGAAGTGCTATACCAAACACCCTTGTACTGAATTGATATTCTGGTCATTTTGATGCATTAACGTGTAAAGTGATTGTTAAGTAGTTATATAACATGAATTAGTTTTGTTGTGTCATCCAAACACTAGAAAGTAGAAAGGTGACCCCGCAAACAGTCCAACACTATCTGAAGTCGGGCGGTTCTTCGGTTCCAGAACCGATACCCGCAGCTCCGGACCAAAACCGAACCGAGAACCGAAATTTGAAATATCTAAGAACCGAGAACCGGAGAGCAGCTCTAAAATGCGGTTCGGATTGGGTCGGTTCCGGTTCGGTTCTCGGTCCATTTGCTCACCCTCTTCTATGTAAAAAATGTTGACTTTGTAGTAAGTTTAACAATATATAAATCAGGTATAATAAGTTTTGCTCAGGTTCAATTGGTATAAAACAATCATCTATCATGCCAAAAATTGGTATTAAGAACGAGGAATTATATTATCATCATCGCAAACCATTATACTATTTTCCATTCAAATACAAAACATAAAAAGGAAAAAACAAAACACAAATTCGGTCATCAAATGATGCTTTTTCTAAATTAATAGAAAAACATAACTTAATCGGCATCGAGAAATGTTTTCTTTCTTCATTGCCAAAAGAATACTCATAAATATAAATACATACATGAAGAAGAACCCTTATTGTATTTAAAGCCCAATATTGACAATAGGCCCAATAAGCTACTTGGATCATGAAGATCGGAAGCAGCCCATATGGTTTGGTAAGACGTAAGAATTAAATGCAAATATGCCTAGGTATAGAGATGCACAAAAAAACCGGTTCATGAACCGAATCGGAAAAAAACCGAAACCGGTTTGTCAGAAAAACCGGTTTAGGGAAAAACGAACCGCCGGTTTAGAAACCGGTTTGCATTATTTGTTGTCATCCGGTTTGAAAACCGGTTTTAGGTAAAACCGGTTTAAACTGAACCGGTTATGGGTAAAACCGGTTTAAACCGAACCGGTTCTTGGTTTAAACTGAACCGGTTCTTGGTTTACACCGGACATCTTCTCTTCCAAAACCGGTTTTAAACCGAACCGGTTTTACGTAAAACCGGTTTTTGACTATTTGACTAAAACCGAAACCGGTTTTTAAACCGGTTCAGTTTTAAAAAAAAACCGAAATGTGCACATCTACCTTGGTAAGACGTAAATAAATGTTTTCCTTGATTAAGTTGAGAGCCGTATTCGAGGGTGTACGGAGTGTGTTATTGCACAAGGCTTCAAAATTTTAGAGGGCTCAAAATGTATATCCCTTTATATACTTTAAGGCCTTAAAATTTACTTCCAATTAAAAATGTTATCGATATATGAAATTATGTTCTAAATATTTAATAAACTCATTTTAAAGTGATCGAGAGTAACGAAGAACTCAATAAAATTTAAAGCTAGATAGTTAAAATAAATCTTTATCATCATTTTTAGTCATCATGAAAAATTTGCGCAAGGCATTCGCTAACTCAGTTACGGCACTGATGCGATACAATAATACCAGTTGGCAAAAAAATTAAATGTTCCCGGTACGATGTGTTATGTATTTGTTGGGTTTGATATTGGTGAGAGCCAAACGAATCTTTCTTTTTATTTTTTATTTAGTTTAATCATAAACAACATTATTTTGATAAATAAAAAAAAAAAAAAAATTTGCTAATCATAGCATTAGATGTTATGGTTAAGATTTTATAATAAAAAACCTATTAATAAAGTCACCACCTTTTGTAATTAGAAATTTAGCCTTACATTTTTTTTTGCAATCACTATATATGTGTTAAAGGAGGGTTAAAATGCTTGCACATTGCGCTGGTTTATTATTTGATAAAAAATTTATGATATAGTCACTTAGAATTAGGATAAAATGAGAAGAAAAATTAAAATAAAAATGATAAGAAGAAAAAACAACCACACATTTCAGATACACCTACAAAAATACTAGTCACTTAAAATCATTTAATTACTTCACCTTTTTTTAATAAAATTATTGCACATGTCTATATAATTTAATATTCATGCATTTTTCATATAACTAAATTATATACCGCAATTCATATTCTTTATCTATTTGTCACACCCTCAAATACCTGATTTGCAGCGGAATAGAATACCTGGGGCGTGACTGTCATAACATCACAGTTACAGTCATATTGAACGACCTAAAGTGTCGTTTTAAAAGTACATGTTTGATTTCATAAAACATTCAGAGTTTACAAGAGATAGGTCCCAAAAGATTTGTCAAGTTGCGGAAATAAGTTTGTTATAAATCAAACGATAGTTTAAGTGCATAAAAATACAAGTGAGACGCGTCGTCGCCGCGACTCTATGATAGGTCCTCATGCAGGCCATGATGTGAATGCCTTAATTACCTGAAAATACATTGCTAAAACGGTCAACAAAAATGTTGGTGAGATTCATAGGTTTATGTAAATGATAAATCTGTACGGTAACCACAAGTAAAAAGTGAAATGACAAGAATGCTACATAAAAATCATACATTGGCTCTTAAACTCATGACCCCGAAGCTAGACTGATTATGTAGGCCCCACCAGAGTGTTTTGTCAGACACTCTAAATCTGATATTAAATGAAATGCATCCGTTCGACCAGTTGGATCTACCAACCCGGATGGAGGAGTCACCCTCAATAGATCTATTCACTCACTCTCGCTTACTACGTAATTAACGGTTCATGATAAATAAAAAGGGACTTTAACTTGGCAATGTGGTAACTTAAGCAATGTAAATGAATTTAATGTACTTAGGCTCGTAATAAAATGATGTGCAATGTATTCTCCCCCGTATGTTTGAAATGAAATATTAACTTGAAAAACGGGGCTATGAAAACTCACCTGATGCAACGGATATGACAACCAAAAGGAAAGTGTACGGAGACGAGGCTCAGAGTCTAACCGCAACTTAATATGAATGTAATGATTTAGGTCCTGAAAGGATGTCGTGTATGCAATTTGTGAAAGTTATATCACTCGTACATGTTTTTTGTGGTTTTTGTTATAAAAATAACGTTACTTCGGTATTTCTTAGTAATAGTTAAAATATAAAAATTTTGAACGTTTAACAAGTATGTATCGTCATTACGATATGTAGGTTTTGAAAATGCATGTTTTGATAAGTTTATGACTCAATGAAAATAAGGAACTAAAACACTACAGCTTCCGTTTAAGTTATTTTGTCCAAATCCACATTTAAAACGTCCAATTTCCATTTCTAAAAATAAAATCTGGGTACTATTCCCTATATGAAAAGATGTCAAAATATATTTTTCGTCGATAACTTCGTTAAGTCATAACTTCTTCGTTATAGGTCGGTTTGTAAAGTTCTACCTATCCCCGCGAAGATATTGAAGTATACTAACACATTTTAAGGTCTCGGGGACTCGGTTTATCTTGTAAAGCTAAGTTTTATCATAATGAAAATCCGGACAGCAAACATTTATTTTCTGAAAAATAATTATTGATAGTATTATTTGGAAAACTTGTATCTCCTTCGTTATAAATCCGTTTTTATCCATTCAAACGGCCACATTTTCGTTATAAAATTTATTTTCTATTTCTTTGACTAAATCCTTGTAAAAATAATTTGATTTTCTAAAACTTAAAAATTTTGACAGCGCTTCCGCGCCTATTTGCGCAAGGCATTCGCTAACTCAGTTACGGCACTGATGCGATACAATAATACCAGTTGGCAAAAAAATTAAATGTTCCCGGTACGATGAGTTATGTATTTGTTGGGTTTGATATTGGTGAGAGCCAAACGAACCTTTCTTTTTATTTTTTATTTAGTTTAATCATAAACAACATTATTTTGATAAATAAAAAAATTAATTTTGCTAATCATAGCATTGGATGTTATGGTTAAGATTTTATAATAAAAAACCTATTAATAAAGTCACCACCTTTTGTAATTAGAAATTTAGCCTTACATTTTATTTTTGCAATCACTATATATGTGTTAAAGGAGGGTTAAAATGCTCGCACATTGCGTTGGTTTATTATTTGATAAACAATTTATGATATAGTCACTTAGAGTTTGGATAAAATGAGAAGAAAAAATAAAATAAGAATGATAAGAAGAAAGCACAATCACACATTTCAGATACACCTACAAAAATACGACAAAAATACTAGTCACTTAAAATCATTTAATTACTTCACCTTTTTTTAATAAAATTATTGCACATGTCTATATAATTTAATATTCGTGCATTTTTCATATAACTAAATTATATGACGCAATTCATATTCTTTATCCATTTGTCACACCCCCAAATACCTTATTTGCAGCGGAATGGAATACCTGGGGCGTGACTGCCATAGCATCACAGTTAAAGTCATATTGAATGACCTAAAGTGTCATTTTAAATGTACATCGTTTGATTTCATAAAACATTCAGAGTTTACAAGAGATAGGTCCCAAAAGATTTGTCAAGTTGCGGAAATAAGTTTGTTATAAATCAAACGATAGTTTAAGTGCATAAAAATACAAGTGAGACGCGTCGTCGCCGCGACTCTATGATAGGTCCTCTTGCAGGCCATGATGTGAATGCCTTAATTACCTGAAAATACATTGCTAAAACGGTTAACAAAAATGTTGGTGAGATTCATAGGTTTATGTAAATGATAAATCTGTACGGTAACCACAAGTAAAAAGTGAAATGACAAGAATGCTACATAAAAATTATACATTGGCTCTTAAGCTCATGACCCCGAAGCTAGACTGATTATGTAGGCCCCGCCAGAGTGTTTTGTCAGACACTCTAAATCTGATATTAAATGAAATGCATCCGTTCGACCAGTTGGATCTACCAACCCGGATGGAGGAGTCACCCTCAATAGATCTATTCACTCACTCTCGCTTACTACGTAATTAACGGTTCATGATAAATAAAAGGGGACTTTAACTTGGCAATGTGGTAACTTAAGCAATGTAAATGAATTTAATGTACTTGGGTTCGTAATAAAATGATGTGCAATGTATTCTCCCCCGTAGGTTTGAAATGAAATATTAACTTGAAAAACGGGGCTATGAAAACTCACCTGATGCAACGGATATGACAACCAAAAGGAAAGTGTACGGAGACGAGGCTCGGAGTCTAACCGCAACTTAATATGAATGTAATGATTTAGGTCCTGAAAGGATGTCGTGTATGCAATTTGTGAAAGTTATATCACCCGTACATGTTTGTTTGTGGTTTTTGTTATAAAAATAATGTTACTTCGGTATTTCTTAGTAATAGTTAAAATATAAAATTTTTGAACTTTTAACAAGTATGTATCGTCACTACGATATGTATGTTTTGATAAGTTTATGACTCAATGAAAATAAGGAACTAAAATACTACAGCTTCCGTTTAAGTCATTTTGCCCAAATCCACATTTAAAACGTCCAATTTCCATTTCTAAAAATAATAACTGGGTACTATTCCTTATATGAAAAGATGTCAAAATATATTTTTCGTCGATAACTTCGTTAAGTCATAACTTCTTCGTTATAGGTCGGTTTGTAAAGTTCTACCTATCCCTGCGAAGGTATTGAAGTATACTAAATCATTTTAAGGTCTCGGGGACTCGGTTTATCTTGTAAAGCTAAGTTTTATCGTAATGAAAATCCGGACAGCAAACTATTATTTTCTGAAAAATAATTATTGATAGTATTATTTGGAAAACTTGTATCTCCTTCGTTATAAATCCGTTCTTATCCATTCAAACGGCCACGTTTTCGTTATAAAATCTATTTTCTATTTCTTTGACTAAATCCTTGTAAAAATAACTTGATTTTCTAAAACTTAAAAATTTGAACAGCGCTTCCGCGCCTATTTTAAATTATCCATTTTTCTAAACTAAAAACCCTTTGAAATCAACTCCAAATTTATCCTAATCTCTTCCACCAATTTCTTCGACCAATATATAGTTCAAAATTAGTTATGACAACATAATAAAGTGTAGATCTAGAATATATGACAAAAATTTAGTAAAACAACCATAAATTTATATTAGTATAGATATATATATATCCATAGATCTCATAAATCAAAGTAAAAATGTTCCAAGGCTTGTTTATACTCATTTTTCTCAACCAACAATTTTGTAAGACTTATATTAACTTGATTTCATCATAAAAATTGACAAACATGGGTATAGGTGATATATGTAATCAAATGTGTTTAAATAAGTTTTTAAACATAATGAATGCATAATTAAGCATATGTAATGTATAAAATACATAATGAAAGGTATAAAAAAATATATTTTTATACTTACTTGATAATGAAAGGTTTTTGGAAAGATTTAGAAAATTAGAACCCCAACGGTTATTCCAAATCGATTTATAGCTAATATATAACCCATAAATGATCGATATACGCTTGAAACTAACAAAATCGGATCTTTTCTTCTTGTTTCTTCTTATGGCCGAAATATATAAGTGAGTAGAGAGAGTTTTTGAGTGATTTTTACAAGTGGAAAAATGAAGGAAACTAGCTTGCTATTTATAGTGAAAATAAGGGCATTTTGGTAATTTAAATGTAAGGGTATTTTGGTAATTTCAATATTTTATCAAAAAGTCATCAAAAGGGGATGGGGGTTGCTTGGGCCGGATTTTTAGGGGTATGGGGGGGGGGGATGGTGCATTTATTGCATCGTCTAAAAATATCTTGATTTAATATTAATATAAGTTAGATATTTATTATTTAGGCATTGAGTTAGCTAGAAATAAATTTTAGTGGAACAAAATAAAATATAATAAAGTCATAAAAATTATAAAAATGTGTTTTGTATAAGTATCGGGTGTTTAAAATAAGTATTATTTCGCCAAAAACTTAAGTTATCGTAAGTATATATATTTAAGAATATATATAATAAATGAATTTAAAACACCGGGTAAAATAGTTCTAGAATATTTGTAAAATTGTAATGAGTATAAAAATATGTTGGAACCATTGTTGGGAGTATCGGGTATATTGTTTATGAATAAAAATTTGTATAAAAGCGTTTATTTATTTAATAAATATAAATAAATAGAAATGTAAATACGGATAAGGCCTAAAATGAAAACGGTAATACTGCCAAGGTTCTAGCCATATGAAGACTAACTCTAGTCCATATGTTGTGCACCAAATGATGTTTCTCGGTTACACAATTTAATTCTTAAAGTTACGCGTAAAATTTAATTTACTCAAAAATAGTGAATAGTGAAAACTACGAGGATGAATAGTAAATTTTCGGAGATGAATAGTAAGATTTCAAAGTTTGATAAATGACCTGAAACTACGATTTGTCACAGTCTTCCACCCTAAAAGGAATTCAGTCCCTGAATTCAGTTAGTGTTGGTCTCTGGAGTGGATTTGGTGAAAAGATGTGGAAATTTGAGTTGCATCCGGTCTTCCTGCTCCCAAGTAAACTCGGGACCTCTTCGTTAATTTCATCGAACTTTCACGATAGGAATTCGACTCAGCTTCAACTGTTTGAGATTTTTGATCCCTAATTCCTACAGGCCCTTCGATAAAGTTTAAGTTTGTCATCGAGTTGAATTTCTACTAATGGAATGATGAAGGATTCGTCGGATAAACACTTCTTAAAGTTGTAATCTGAAATGTATTGTGCACACTATTGAGCTCTGGTGGAAGTTCAAGTCTATAAGCTACTCGACCGATTCTAGCTAGAATCTTAAATGGTCCAATATACCTAGAGTTCGATTTCCAGCGTTTCCAAAGTTGTATCATGCCTTTCCAAGGAAAAAATTTCAACATAACTCGTTCTCCAACTCGAATCCTAATGGTTCACGGCTTAGGGACACCTAATCCCAATGATTTGCGTCATGTACCGATCCAACTTTTCTATTGTTCTCTTGTTGCTTGTACTGATTCTTGACCTGTACGATTTTCCTTTGTTGTTTCACAATCCTAGACTAGTGAGTTGGGCTTTTTCGATTTTTGGTCTGTCAATAGGTGATTGGTACTTCGATCATAGGGTGCCTCAAAGGGTGCAGTCTTTATATTCATGTGATGGCTATTGTTGAAGGTGAAATCTGTCAATGTCAAAAGATTATTCTGAATATTTCAAAGTTGATTATATGGCGCTAAGCACGTCCTATAGTGTTTGGATAGTTCTCTTCAATATTTGTTGGTCTGAGGATGGTAGAGCGTGCGTATATCTGGTTTGGTAAGAAAATATCTTAAAGGGATTGCCAGAAGTTTGAGGTGTATCGTCTACCCTTTATTAGGAGTATTTGAAATTTGTACAACGTGTCTCGTGACTAATTCTATGATGATAGGTTCGTCGAAAAGGGCATTATCGGAAGGATAAAGCTATGGTAATAGTTTTGATTCCTCGTGTCTTGCTCTAACTGATGTCACGATATGAGTCTCCCTTTGCCTAAGGTGCTTAGTCTTCATTGCTAAGATTCTTACTGTTTAATAGTTTTTCCCTAGATTTCCTTCGTCAAAAGTTTCCATGCTATTGTTTGTCAACCACAAGATCCTAAATGTATGAAGTGTTGTAGTATGGTGGTTAATTTTCAAAATTTGACTCGATATGGAGGGTTTTGTTTGAAATCCTTTTCTGAATTTACAAGTTTGAATAAATAAACTTTCCTACAAGGTATATGATTTGTATAAACACATTTTAAAGAAAATTCGTTTGAATTGAAAGCATTAAAAATGATGAAATAGTCGGGTAAGTATGTCCGCATGAATGCTTAGATGTCTAACGTTTTGTTTCTGGTGTCAGATAATGCCTATTGGTTAACATTAGGCAAGTCTTGCAATTATGAGTATTCAACTTACTTGGTCATTTCTAAAATGGATCATGACTTAGGTTTGTTGTCTTACTTGGTCTAACTAGTACTTCTGAACAGATAGGATTTGGTGACTATACCAAAGATAGTGATTTGGATTGCCTCGTGAGGTCTTAAGATTTCTGTTGTGTTATGAATCAACTTACTGTATGTTTCTAGTCCTTGTTTGTAGTTCCGAAATCCCTTCGATGTTTTCTTATGTCATGGAATACTCCTTGTAAATGGAAAGTCTTTTCTAGAAAGGTCAATGGTAAAAATCCAACTTAACAGTTAAGTGAGTAATTAGTGGTGTAGGTACCTAGAGAAGGTTTATCAATAGGGATGTTTATGAAAAATTTACTTGTTTACAAGGCTTTACTTTTTGGGATGTTTTGAATGAAGCTTGTGATTAGGAATTTTTGAAAAGATGATTGTTTTCTTCATGGCATAATTCTTTCTGAATTATACATAGGTGATCAGGCTATGTATAATTGAGGACTAATGATGCGATGCTCGGTTTAGTCAAAGTAGCATTACGTTTCTCAAAAGTTTTGGATGGTGTTCAACGTGTTGTTTGGTGAAATGGTAGTCTAAATTCTGTTTTTGACAAGAAAAATCGGTTCGTTTGGGAGTAAATAGTTGGTAGAATGCTAGTAAATCAATTTATGAGATGATGGTGGTGATGGAACTGGGGAGGGGGACAGGTGTAATGGGTGGTGATAGTACAGGGGGTGTAGATATGGTCTCAAAGTCCTCAAACGGCCCAGTCTCAGCAGACTCATCGCCGGAGGATACAGGAACAGGAATGACTGGGGTGGTCGGGACAGTGGATGATGACGAATCGTCCCCATCTGAATCCGAGTCGAGGAAGATAGGATGGGTATCTGAAGACATCTCCGTGACAATCGACGTAAAATGAAAGTAAATAACTGATGAAGCGAAAAGTGTACCGCTTTTAGGGGGTCATTTAAGCCCTAAATCGTATTTATTTGATCAAATATTGCCCTAAATTGTTCCTTTTGTCATTTTAGGTACTTTGGAGAAGAAATCTGGAAAAGGAAGCATTTTGGACGTTTTTGGAGCATAAAAGTGAAGAAAACGACAAAGTCTCAAAATTATGCTGGAAAGTACCTTTGACGGCGTCAGGGATTGTTCCAGACGGCGTCACGGCTTGGCAAAAAAGGTGGATATGAAAATTACTCATGATAAGCCAGAGAATTTTGCAATGAAAAGTCTGACGGCGTCACCCTTTGAAGTGATCAAGGCTATCACGGTTTAAGCTAAAGAGGGACGGCGTCAAGCCATATTCTGACGGCGTCACCCCTTGATAAGCCAGAGCGGATTTTGGAGGTCTAAAGAGGGACGGCGTCAAGAAGGCCATCCGGGAACCCTAGACACGGCGCGGTAACGGCGTCAAGATCTACAACGTGACGCCGTCAGCCCCTAAACTTATATATAGTTTTGCAATTTTATGTCATTAGTGTGCAGCTTTGTGAGGAGAAACCCTAAGACGAATTTCTGCCATTTTTAAGGGTTTTCATACCCTTGGATCTCCCATGTTTAATTGAAGATAAGTGTTCATTTAATCAATCAATATGTCTATGTGTTGTTTGATTATATCTTGTTCTTGTCTTTTGATTAACATGCTAGGCTAGATTTATCTTGTGTTTGCTTAGATCTAATGAAACCTAGCTATTGATTATTGGTTATTAGTGTGTTATTAATTGTATTGGATGATTGTTTATCGATGTTAGGCTTAAGTAAACTGGCTAACTTCCTATACGGTAACTTGCTTGAACGTCTTAAGAAACATGAACCAATGCGTACTAAGGTTTTTATGGTTGTATTTAATGCATGAGCGAATTATAGTGATCCCATGTTAGGAGCTTCCTAGCCGGCTCGATATAGGAGTGAAGTAGGAGCTTGTAGAGTTGGGGAAGTACGTACGCCACCCCACGATTGGTATTAAGGAATACACCCGTCATCCACGCAATTAATACACACTAATCAACCGGTAAAAGATAGTTAGGGAGTAAGGAAATCTAAGTAAACACATTTCTCTCCACATAAGTTTCACAACTCTTTTCATTTTCAGTTATTTTATTTTATTTGCATTCGTAGTTATTTGGGTTAGTTGACTAGCAACTAATTCCGCCCACTCCTTCAAACCCGAGATTTTACTTGCTTTCATAAAAAAATATAAAAATACAAAAAAAGAATCTTCCCTCACCCTTAGACCTACTAAAGTAGTTTTTCATACCTAACGAACACTATTCCCTGTGGAGAATGATCAATCCCCCGTACTTACCACTACACTATACTACATCGGTCAGGTACACTGCCTGGTGGGGTTGTAAGCCTCTTGAGATCCCTCGAGAGGTAAAACCTGTTGTAAGGTTGCAAAACCACGCATCAAGTTTTTGGCGCCGCTGCCGGGGAATAGTTATTGTTTAGGTTGAATTTTTATTTTTATAGGTCTACTCACTAGATTCCTTTCTAGTGAGATTTTTATTTTATTTTTCTAGGTTTTCTTTAGTCTATCTTATTTCTTTGTACTTTTGTTTGTGATACCTTCCACTTACCTCATGAGTAATAGTGATCGTTTGATCCCTGTTATTCGTATTTTCCGTCGTGCAAACTTCCAACTACCCGTTCCCGCCCCCATCGTAGAAAACAACAACCTTTCACCCGACCACCACTTTGGTGACAATTCTGAGATGGAGGAGTCTGACCATGAGAATGACTATGTTAGTCCGTTTTACGACTCAGGCTCCGATGAGGATGCTGATAATGGAGAAGTAGTTAACGAGGAATGGGGAAAAGAGGAAATTGATCCCTTTAAGTATGTTGACCCTAGGACTAAGATCGAAAAGGATAGCTTCTTTAACATGCAATTTCCGTGTAAGATTGGTTATCATAGTTTTCATGCTTATCTTAACTCATCCTTGCCTATGAACATTATCTCTCGCGCTAATTATAATAAAATCATGGTAGATGAGCTAGAATATCAAGGAGATAACATTGTTGCTAGGATTAAGCCACTACACGTATTCGTAGGAAGCTTTGTGTATTTGGGGGATTTTATGGTTATGGAGAACTTAGGAGAATTTATTGATAACAAATTAACCCAAGTCATTTTTGGAGAACCCTTCAAAAGGTTGACCAACCTTGAAGAAAAACTTGTGGATGGGTTAATTACATTCTCGGATGGGGATGAAGATTTTACTTACCAAATGCCCCGAGCACATCCTAGGTTTAAAAACTTCTCCATTGAATCTTGCAATAGACTTGTGCCTCTTGATTTGTTAAGTGAGAATGATAAGAGGAAGGGGCTCAAATATCCACATGAGAAAAACAAGAGATACTATCATGGATGTTTGGAGCTGAATGATGAATACAAGAAAGATGAGGCAACAATTAGATGGCTCACACTCGGATACGTGAGCATAAACGACACTAGATAGAAGGACTTTGAGTCTAGCTACAAGACTCGTTAATAAAGAAAAGCGCTTCTTGGGAGGCAACCCAAGCTTTATTTGCTTTGTGTGTTTATTTGTTTGTTTGATTTTATTTGTTTCCGTATGTATGTTTAATTTTTATTATTATTGATTCATGTTCAAAACTAAATTGTGAAAATGCTTTATTTTGTTTTTAACTTCGTCTTAACTACATATAAAGGTATTTTGCAAAAGTTAAGTGTAAGGGAAATCTAAATCGGTTTATTAGAACACAAATGAACATGAATCATAATAATAATAAATTAACATACATATTAGTATTTGTTTGAGTCAAATGCTTGTATCGAGTCATAATGATGTTTTGCAGGATTTCCAGGAAGTAAGGTATAGGTTTTTCCAGAAATTTTCCGGAAACTTAACATGAAAATTCTGTCAGATCATTTCTGACGGCGTCAAGCCTTACAACCTGACGGCGTCAGGTTTTAATTTTCTGAAAATTTTGAAAGTTTTGTTTTCATAAAAAGTTTTTATTAAATCTCTAACTTATAATCTCCAGGAATCTGCAAAATAATCATTCCACAAGCATTATATCCTTATATATAGATTTATCCCGCCGATGTTATGCAGGTTTTCGTGTTTGTTTTCTCATGTTTAACAGGTTATTTTGGACAAGGAAATGTATGTGGAGTCAAGCTTTTGGCGATGCTTTAGTTTTGGAGCTTCTACATTCTCTTGGAAGAAGATCTAACCAAGTTACTTCTTTATCCAGCGAGCGAATCAGGGGAGTATTTGATTTCATTCTTTTACCTTATTTACTTTTACATTTGTTATTTGAACATTGGGGACAATGTTCATCTTAAGTGTAAGGGGGGGTAAAAGTACGATACTTTAGAGAATGCTATTACGCTTGATTTTTGTTTGTTTGATGGTAGATGTGTAATAAAACTGAGATAAATACTTGTTAGGGCAATTTTAGTGCCAAATTTAAAATTTTTTACAACATTTAGGAGTGAAACTTTGATCTTAATGAGCGTCTCATGGATAGGAGTTATATGACTAGCACAAAAACCGTACCACTAAAAAATTTTCCACCCCCAAATATGTGAGGTTCGCCCCTAGAATTGGTAGGAAAAGCATTTATGATATGATGTGTGTACCGGTAGCACTTAGATTCTAGAACTTGCGTTAGGACCATTCCGAGGCCACAAGTGAGACTAAATTCGTGTAGTTAGATTTACTACATGATAAGAGGCATTAGGATTAACCCATTGTTTTACACCTGTGTTTTTGTTATAATTACTTTGGCTACATTGGTCAAGTAATTCTCCCACACCCTTTGCGTTGTACTCATTGTTAGTACACGATACCCCTAGTACACCCCTCAGAGCCTATCTTTTCGTTTCGACCTTTAAGCATTTTACTTAAAGGAAGAATTTGTTTACACCCCACTTAAATGTACACCCAAATCGCCTTAGCCTACCTTGTATGCACTCATTTTTAGTGCATTATTGTGACAACATTTGTTTAAACCCCAAGTTAATTATCTAATTGATTACATGGTTGCTAAGTCGAGTCATATCCTTGTACATATTGTTTTGGGACGATTGGGACTCGTGGGTAAAGTACTAGTGTAATGGAGTAATGGGGAAGAACATCGTTTATTACCCCCATATGTGCTAAATGTTTTAAAAAGTACTCCAAGTGTTTCGATTATCTTAATTCGAGTCATTAGAATAGTTATTTGTAAAGTTATGTAAAAGTTCAAGTGTAAGGGGAATGCAACTCCCCTATGATGTATTATTTTGGATGGTAGGGCAAGAGTGTATGAAAAAAAAAAAAAAAAAAAAAAAAAAAAAAAGAGAAAAAGAAAAGTAGAAAAAAACATACGGACTACCATCCCGTTTCATTTCATGTTTATTTTATGTTTTTGTTATTTTGTTTTTAGCTTAAGTCGAGTCTAGTCTTGGCTTAGCAACGCCATATTGTACATGTAATTGACTAAGATCTTTAACTCGCCACCAGTAAAATATCCCTTATCCAATAAAACCGTGTTTATCATATCCCTACACCTCACGTTATAACCCATGTAAAAGCCCTCTTTGATAGTTTATCTTAGGTGCTTACGCCTAGTGGAGGAGGTTTTCGATCCTTTCCCAAGCCTATGGTAATCTATTTGCTATGACAGGTAGTGAGAGATATTATCCGTTTTCATTTATGAGATTTATTTTGATGACACCTGAGAGATGTGAGTATCTAAACACTACTTGTGAGGTGCTAGTTTGTAATCTCCGTGCTTATTATGATTAAAGTGGAACGATTATTTGTTGTAATTACTTTTATATTAGCGTTAAATGACCCCTAACTTGTATTTTGATTAGAATAAAAGCGCATTTGCTTGAGGACAAGCAAATATCAAGTGTAAGGGTATTTGATGAAGCGAAAAGTGTACCGCTTTTAGGGGGTCATTTAAGCCCTAAATCGTATTTATTTGATCAAATATTGCCCTAAATCGTTCCTTTTGTCATTTTAGGTACTTTGGAGAAGAAATCTGGAAAAGGAAGCATTTTGGACGTTTTTGGAGCATAAAAGTGAAGAAAATGACAAAGTCTCAAAATTATGCTGGAAAGTACCTTTGACGGCGTCAGGGATTGTTCCAGACGGCGTCACGGCTTGGCAAAAAAGGTGGATATGAAAATTACTCATGATAAGCCAGAGAATTTTGCAATGAAAAGTCTGACGGCGTCACCCTTTGAAGTGATCAAGGCCATCACGGTTTAAGCTAAAGAGGGACGGCGTCAAGCCATATTCTGACGGCGTCACCCCTTGATAAGCCAGAGCGGATTTTGGAGGTCTAAAGAGGGACGGCGTCAAGAAGGCCATCCGGGAACCCTAGACACGGCGAGGTGACGGCGTCAAGATCTACAACGTGACGCCGTCAGCCCCTAAACTCTATATATAGTTTTGCAATTTTATGTCATTAGTGTGCAGCTTTGTGAGGAGAAACCCTAAGACGAATTTCTGCCATTTTTAAGGGTTTTCATACCCTTGGATCTCCCATGTTTAATTGAAGATAAGTGTTCATTTAATCAATCAATATGTCTATGTGTTGTTTGATTATATCTTGTTCTTGTCTTTTGATTAACATGCTAGGCTAGATTTATCTTATGTTTGCTTAGATCTAATGAAACCTAGCTATTGATTATTGGTTATTAGTGTGTTATTAATTGTATTGGATGATTGTTTATCGATGTTAGGCTTAAGTAAACTGGCTAACTTCCTATACGGTAACTTGCTTGAACGTCTTAAGAAACATGAACCAATGCGTACTAAGGTTTTTATGGTTGTATTTAATGCATGAGCGAATTCTAGTGATCCCATGTTAGGAGCTTCCTAGCCGGCTCGATATAGGAGTGAAGTAGGAGCTTGTAGAGTTGGGGAAGTACGTACGCCACCCCACGATTGGTATTAAGGAATACACCCGTCATCCACGCAATTAATACACACTAATCAACCGGTAAAAGATAGTTAGGGAGTAAGGAAATCTAAGTAAACACATTTCTCTCCACATAAGTTTCACAACTCTTTTCATTTTCAGTTATTTTATTTTATTTGCATTTGTAGTTATTTGGGTTAGTTGACTAGCAACTAATTCCGCCCACTCCTTCAAACCCGAGATTTTACTTGCTTTCATAAAAAAATATAAAAATACAAAAAAAGAATCTTCCCTCACCCTTAGACCTGCTAAAGTAGTTTTTCATACCTAACGAACACTATTCCCTGTGGAGAACGATCAATCCCCCGTACTTACCACTACACTATACTACATCGGTCAGGTACACTGCCTGGTGGGGTTGTAAGCCTCTTGAGATCCCACGAGAGGTAAAACCTGTTGTAAGGTTGCAAAACCACGCATCAATAACCTGCATAATGTATGTATGAAACCGCATGTATAGTGAATATGCACTTATGATGAAATGATGAGATGCTATGATGATGTGGTTATAGTCTAGGGTCCATGATACAACCTAGTTCGCTATAACCTTAGCTCTGATGCCAATCTGTCACACCCCCAAATACCTGATTTGCAGCGGAATGGAATACCTGAGGCGTGACTGCCATAGCATCACAGTTACAGTCATATTGAACGACCTAAAGTGTCGTTTTAAAAGTAAATCGTTTGATTTCATAAAACATTCAGAATTTACAAGAGATAGGTCCCAAAAGATTTGTCAAGTTGCGGAAATAAGTTTGTTATAAATCAAACGATAGTTTAAGTGCATAAAAATACAAGTGAGACCCGTCGTCGCCGCGACTCTATGATAGGTCCTCATGCAGGCCATGATATGAATGCCTTAATTACCTGAAAATACATTGCTAAAATAGTCAACAAAAATGTTGGTGAGATTCATAGGTTTATGTAAATGATAAATCTGTACGGTAACCACAAGTAAAAAGTGAAATGACAAGAATGCTACATAAAAATCATACATTGGCTCTTAAGCTCATGACCCCGAAGCTAGACTGATTATGTAGGCCCCACCAGAGTCTTTTGCCAGACACTCTGAATCTGATATTAAATGAAATGCATCCGTTCGACCAGTTGGATCTATGATTTGTCGTTTTTAGTTTATTTTTCCGAAGGAAAACGCAACGGATGTATTTTCCCCGGGTCATGGTCCCAACGAAGGTCAAATATCGAGTTGTGGTTACGTAGTCGAATACGTGTGGTGAATGAGTGACAAAAGAGTGATGATTAGGATTTTATACTACGAACAATGAAATAATAAATGAAAACAACTAATAATGCTAAGGGAACAATTATACTAAGCAAGTAATCTAAAAAAAACGAGAAACTAATTTAAAAACGTTACGCGACGAATTTAAAAACTCAATTAAAAATGATTTTCTAAAACTTAAGCCCTAAAAATGCAAATTAATTTTTCTTAAATCCTAAATATAAAAAGAAATTTTGGGAAAAAGAAAAATATTTTTTTGACTTTTTATGAATTTTTTATGAATTAAAAACTAATTTAAACTATTTAAATGATTTAAAAATATTAAAACAACTTGGAAAAATCTGAAATTTTTTGAGAAATTTTAAAATTAAAATAGCTATCTAGGAAAAATCAGTTCAGAACCTGAATTAGCTTAAATAAGCCAAACAGCCTAATAAGCACTTTGGAAATAAGCACAAAATAAGCAAATGTTGACCAAATAATCTCAAAAGCTCAAGGATCATGCAATGGACTTTATTAAACTCAAGTCAACTCAAAAATATCAAATAAGCACAGGAGAATAAGCCATTAAGTACTGCACAGATGGTGATCAAAGGACAGAAAACAGCCAACTTATGCAGCCCAAATAAGCACTCTAATTAAGTTGATTCAGGAAACTAATGGGGGCAAAAGCTCACTAGTACTACTGAGTATACTAAAAACATAAAAGCCCTAATTATATCATCCCAATTGAACTCTAATTTGACCTAAGAAAGACTGCTAGTTGGCACAATTCTGAAAATGCAGTTTTGCACAATTTTTAGAGCTAATTTGCAGGCCTGAATTAAGCTATTAAATAAGCTATAATTGTGGATACCAGATGATGTACTTTAAGCTGAATATATTAACTAACTAAAAAACAAAAATCAAGGCCTCAGCTTATCTGGTTAATCCACAGATAAGCTGAGATCAGCAACTAAAACCTGAGACTGCCTGAGCACTATAGACCTCAAATCAGATCACACCTGATCTAAATTCCTTAGGAACAGCTTAACATTGAACTCAAATTATCCAAAACTTAATGCAAATGAACAGTTCACAGCTTACTCTTCACCTACTTTGTCCTAAACCAAACACCCTCTTAGATCCTACTTTAGCACTATAACTAATTAACACCTGATCTGGACTAATAGGCTATTAACTATGAAATTTAAATACTGATTTTAATATAAAAAGAAGAAAACATAAGTAATTAAGCTACAGAATAAGCTAATCTATAAGAGGTCTAAAAATAAGCTAGAAACAAGCCAAATGGGAACTTACTGATCTTACTGCTGATTCACATTGTACTAATTAACCTCCTGATCCCAGGCTTATAATAAGCCAATAATAATACCCCAGAACAGCTTATTCCACCAGCTGAATCAGTTGACTTTTTTTTTTTTTTTACTTTAATGGGAATTTGAGTATTAAGATGAAATAAGCAACAACATTCAATCCAACTGATAAAACTAACAATTTGAAACTGATTTAAGCTAAAAAAAAAAAAAGCAATAAGCACTTTGAAACAGAACAAGAAATTTGACTAAAACTTTGACTTTTATTAAAATTTAGAAAAGAGTACAATGATTCTGAAACTTAATATGAAAATACAAAAAAAAAAAAAAAAAAAAAAAAAAACAGTAACACTAAATTAAGCTACATTACCCTACTCCTAAACCTAAAAATCTAACCCCCTTTCTGTGAGGAGAAGAGCTTCTTTTATAGCCAACCCAAATGCTGCCAGGTCATCAATCCGTGTGCTAGTGTGCTTCTTTGAATCAATCTCATCCATCTGATCAACTTTAGACATCACCAAATCGTTTCTGGCCCTTGGATTAAAATGGCCACGCACCCCTAGCCAATAGGAGGCCTCCATTCCGCTGACATGTCAGGGATCCTCCTAGATACGCGTGCAAGTACCAATCTGCCCTTACTCTCAGTAATTTTTCGGACCGTTAAACTAGGGTTTATCCTGGTAATTTTGGGGAAGAACAGATAAGGCGGGTTGGGGTTTTTTTTATTTTTTATTTTTATTTGACTTGTTTTTAAAGCTTTGACCGGGTATAGGGGTTAGTGGATGGATCGGGTTTTATGGTTTGGGTTGGGTAAAGGGTTTAGGGATAGTGGGCTGTGGGTTATAGGAGATGGGCTTTGGGTTTTTAAGGTGGGTTGGATTAGTGGATTTGGTTTATAATAAATCCGGATAGTAGCTTGTGTAAAGTTTAGGATTTGTGGTTTTAAAAAATATAAAGACCAATTGTGTATTTTCAGAAATTTCAGGGACTGATTTTGCCAATTTTTCAAAATAACTCCAAGGGCCATTCTTGTCATTTGATGAAACTTTGAGGATTGATTGTTGACTTTTGAGCATAGATATCTTTTCCGGCTTTGGCTTTAAATCTCTATCTAAATCCCGTGCTCGGTTTGTCTTTTTATCACGATATTTGTCCATTCTTACAATATCCATCCCTGCACAATCATAAACACAAAAACACGGGATATTTGGCATAATTGGTTAGTTTTTTGTCTATTTGGGTCCGGTTTTGGTCAAATAAAGGTATGTGAATAAGCACATACCAATCTACCAACCCGGATGGAGGAGTCACCCTCAATAGATCTATTCACTCACTCTCGCTTACTACGTAATTAACGGTTCATGATAAATAAAAGGGGACTTTAACTTGGCAATGTGGTAACTTAAGCAATGTAAATGAATTTAATGTACTTGGGTTCGTAATAAAATGATGTGCAATGTATTCTCCCCCGTAGATTTGAAATGAAATATTAACTTGAAAAACGGGGCTATGAAAACTCACCTGATGCAACGGCTATGACAACCAAAAGGAAAGTGCATGGAGACGAGGCTCGGAGTCTAACCGCAACCTAATATGAATGTTATGATTTAGGTCCTGAAAGGATGTCGTGTATGCAATTTGTGAAAGTTATATCACCCGTACATGTTTGTTTGTGGTTTTTGTTATAAAAATAACGTTACTTCGGTATTTCTTAGTAATAGTTAAAATATAAAAATTTTGAACTTTTAACAGATATGTATGTTTTGAAAATGCATGTTTTGATAAGTTTATGACTCAATGAAAATAAGGAACTAAAACACTACAGCTTTCGTTTAAGTCATTTTGTCCAAATCCGCATTTAAAACGTCCAACTTCCATTTCTAAAAATAAAAACTGGGTACTATTCCCTATATGAAAAGATGTCAAAATATATTTTTCGTCGATAACTTCGTTAAGTCATAATTTCGTTAAGTCATAACTTCTTCGTTATAGGTCGGTTTGTAAAGTTCTACCTATCCCCGTGAATGTATTGAAGTATAATAACACATTTTAAGGTCTCGGGGACTCGGTTTATCTTGTAAAGCTAAGTTTTATAGTAATGAAAATCGGGACAGCAAACTATTATTTTCTGAAAAATAATTATTGATAGTATTATTTGGAAAACTTGTATCTCCTTCGTTATAAGTCCGTTTTTATCCATTCAAACGACCACGTTTTCGTTATAAATCTATTTTCTATTTCTTTGACTAAATCCTTGCAAAAATAATTTGATTTTCTAAAACTTGAAAATTTGGACAGCGCTTCCGCGCCTATTTTGAAAAATCCATTTTTCTAAACTAAAAACCCTTTCAAATCAACTCCAAATCTATCCTAATCTCTTTCACCAATTTCTTCGACCAATATATAGTTCAAAATTAGTTATGAAAACATAATAAAGTGTAGATCTAGAATATATGACAAAAATTTAGTAAAACAACCATAAATTTATATTAGTATATATATATAACCATAGATCTCATAAATCAAAGTAAAAATGTTCCAAGGCTTGTTTATACTCATTTTTCTCAATCAACAATTTTTTAAGACTTATATTAACTTGATTTCATCATAAAAATTGACAAACATGGGTTTAGGTGATACATGTAATCGAATGTGTTAAAATAAGTTTTTAAACAAAATAAATGCATAATTAAGCATATGTAATGTATAAAATACATAATGAAAGGTATAAAAAAATATATTTTTATACTTACTTGATAATGAAAGGTTTTTGGAAAGATTTAGAAAAATAGAACCCCAACGGTTATTCCAAATCGATTTATAGTTAATATATAACCCATAAATGATCGAAATACGCTTGAAACTAACAAAATTGGATCTTTTCTTCTTGTTTCTTTTAATGGACAAAATATATAAGTGAGTAGAGAGAGTTTTTGAGTGATTTTTACAAGTGGAAAAATGAAGGAAACTAGCTTGCTATTTATAGTGAAAATAAGGGCATTTTGGTAATTTAAATGTAAGGGTATTTTGGTAATTTCAATATTTTGTCAAAAAGTCATCAAAAGGGGATGGGGGTTTGCTTGGGCCGGATTTTTAGGGGTATGGGGGGGGGGATGGTGCATTTATTGCATCGCCTAAAAATATCTTGATTACAAAGCACAATATCATGTTCACAATATCATGTTTTTGTTTGCTCACCAAAAACATTCTGAGTGTAAGTGTTATTAGAAGATTATATGAAGTATGAGAAAATCAAAAATTATATCAATTAGACATTCCTGGTCATAATTTGGTAAGGGTTCACCAATATCATGGTGATAATAGACTGTTGATGAGGTACGTAGAGGCTAATTCATCTGGTTAATTGCAAGGTCGTTAAGATGAGACACACTTTGGTGGTATTCGTCATCAAAGACCATATACCCCCTCTATCCTGTTGAAAAGTACAGCAATGTTAATAAGCTTGAACAAGCATTATATGAGTATCATCATAATCTTGCTCTATATTTTGTTAATAGGAAATGAAGTTGAGTGAAGATAAGGAAGAACTGGAAAAGCAGGCAAGTTCTTTACTTGGTTTTTAACAAGAGTGCAATCATGTTCTATTTTTATATACTTTTAATTGTGCATATCTGGGCGGGACTTAATTAAGCATTATTTAGTCATGTGCTGATGTGCTTGCGTAGACTTAATTGTGCTGATGATGTGCTGGCGTGGACTTAATTTATGGTTTATACTCATTATGTATGGATCATTTATAACATATGCTATACCTATACAAAGCATATGTTATGGAGCATATGTTACAAATTACAAAATTCATCTTTACAAACCTACAGGGTATTGGTCAGCTCAGATATTTGGATATTGTTATCAGAAGCGGATGACATTGTTTATATTCAATTTGTGAATTTGTATTCTTAACGTTAGTAATTAAGATTTTGTGATTAGAAGATGTTATGTGGTGGTTAAAAGTTAAGTTTCATATGCGTAATTAGGATGTTGTGATTTTGCTGTTTATTTGTGAATTTGTATCCGTTAAGGTTAGGAGTTAAGATGTTGTAATAAGTAGATGTTACGTGTCCGTTAAATGTGAGGTTGTTAGGGGATTAGGATAAGCCCAAGCCCGGTTTGTGAAATTGCAGATAACCTACGGATAAGCATGGACTCTCAATGTTTCTGGTTTGTGAAATTGCAGATAACCTAGGTGATAACAAAAGTGGCATCTATTTTTTTTTGAACAAAAGTGTGAGTGTAGTTCAATGAAGCAACCAGTAGCAGGAGGAGGTGTGCAGTTAGCATCAATTGATGAGCAGAATCCTTTAAACCAATCTCAGCAAGATGTGGCTGTTCCAATTTCTGCACTTGCTCAATCTATACCACCTAGGTTACCTCTTCCAGATCTACTACAAGAAGGGCATAGAGAAGAATACATAAAATTTGGTATCCCTCTTTATGAAGCCTCAATTAAAGCTGACTGGGGAGCTGCTAAAAAAAAGCCCCTAACAGAGGTTACATAAATGGTAGTTAGGATGTTTTGATTTTGTTGGTGAGAGTGGCTTTGATTATGGAAGTAAGGAAAAGTTGTAAACGATGTTATTATATAAGAAGCGGATAACGTTGTTTGTGGAAGTTGACGGTGATATGTTTGTGTTGCGTGTGGGTAATTATGTTTGAGTGCTTTTGATTTTGTTGGTGAAGGTGGCTTTGATCAAGTAGGATAGTAAGTAAGAGTCTAAAATGATGTTGCTATATATCAGAAGTGGATGACATTGTTTATATTCAATTTCCTATTTGTTCATCCCTTTACATGTGAACCAGAATAAGATGTCCATTCCATGCTATCAACTTATTTTAATACAGTATATAGTTTTGAGTTTTTCTTTTATGTATGCTAAGTAATATGACTTTTGAATCTATTTCGCAGAAATGCACTTCAATTGGCTGCAAAAAAGGTGTTTAATGGAGTGCATCAGAGAGTTATTAGCATGGTGCATATCAACGTCCACAAGTACTCAAAATGCTAAAACACTGACCTATCGCATTAGGATCTTTGACCAAGGTATGCATTCCTTTTAAAATGTTTTATCTGATATTTCTTTAAGACTACAAACATTACACAAAGTTAGTTTAGAAGATGCGTATAACCTATTGGCTGTAAACTAGAAGATGTAATCTTGGCCCGTGTCATATTTTGACATCCTGCAAGCGTTACTCATTAGTTTTCCCACTTTCTGTTACATTTTCTATATATTTTAAAACCTACCATATAAAAAAATCATGTATGTTTGAATAATTTATAATGGAAAAAGTAAAAACGTTAAATACAATTGGAATTCATTGCAGGGTGGCAAGCATTTTGCTTTTTGAAAGGATCCTTTCAAGAAGCAATGCTATCTCTTTTCTTTGGTTGGTTATAGTTTAGAAAGCCGAGATGATACTTTCACAACAAGCTCTGGTCGTAAAGTTGCCTTGAGAATTTGGGTTAACCATTGGATCTGCCAAAAACTAGACATGCCATGTATTCTATATTAAAGCAGTCAATGAAATGGGATGAAGAAGTATGATAATCTTTTCCTTACTTTTTATGACATTTACTTGGTTAAAATATGAACTCGCCTTTGAATGGGCGACACAATCAATTAACCATAAGATAATGAAAGTGCAGGATTTGATTGACTTTCATCATAAAAGAAAGATTAATCGTACAAGAGAGGATATTATGAATACATTAATTGCAATCACAGAGGTACTAAAGCTCTTTTAAACTTTGTTAATGCTTTATATTATGGTCTTTATAGTATTCGTGAAAAACGACTTAAGAAAACTTTTCATACTTGGGGGGGGGGTGTTTGGGTAAGCTTATTCAAATTAGTTGAGTAAACTTATCATAAAAAATATTACTATTTAAGTTATGTTCTATTAAAGGAAAATGCAAAATATAGTGTTTGGATGCGCTTAAGGGGGTTGTACATGTATTTTGTTAACCCACATCACTGACCGTCCAGGCCACACGATGCAAGTAAGTGTCAGTAATTCTTTTACAAAAAACAACTATACACCTGAACGAGAGTAATAACAGGACTTAAAAATTCAATTGTATATACTTTGTATACCACTTTGCCTACATTCACAAGCCTTGCTAAGATCTATATGTGAACTAATTATGGTACTCTATCACATCCCCTTTACAAAACGATACAGACTTTGCACAAAGATGACTATCACCATAGATCTATATGTGAACTATTTATTGCATTCTATAAAATTTATTTTAAAGACAACCCATATGCATTACTTTTTTGTTGATGTCCTGAAACTTTGACAGTGGGTTAACCATCTTTACAAACCTACAGGGTATTGGTCAGCTCAGATATTTGGAATTGAGGAAAAGACTGCAAACTATTGGTGTACATTCTAATTTCTGATGGACATATGAGAAATCTGAATGATTTTGCCTTAAGCAGGTAACGGGAAAAAAGTGTTTGGTTTAGTATTTTTGTTGATAAGGCATTCCTTTGCAAAGTTGCTTTTGCATTAAGATGCTTCTAAATTCTATTGTTTCAATGCAATTCATAGGGCTTTGTAACAGTTGGTCAAGTAGACACCAAGGGTTTAACTTGAAAAGTACGTTTTATAATGGGGTTTAGGAGAAAATCAGTGTTCTTATCCATTTAGAAAAATATTAGGGACCTTATAAGCATTTTCTAAAGTGATAAGGACACTTGAAAAATACGCCTATAGGGCTTTGTAAGAGCTTTTAACATTTTCAACTACCAGTAAGGTATTTTTTTTTTTTTTTTGCATCTTATAGTCTTTCATTGCTTAAAGATTGATTGTCTTTGACTGGTCAATTTCCATTATTTGAATTGGTTCATTGATGTGTTTATATGTGTAAATCTTCTATGCAGAATTTTGTTAGATTGTATTTAAATCAAAGGAAGGAAGGGGATTCCTTATTTAGTCATTGCAACGTATCTATTGCTCTTCCCATGGGTTATTGTGGGCCTGCAGGAAAAAAAATTACTTTGATGATGTTGGAGGATTTGCTCTTGATTCCCATCATGGATTTGTAGTTGAGTATGGAAGAGACGTTGAAATGGGTATGTGACAAGTTGAATTCCATGTTTCTTCATTAACTGTGAACATTTTTTTCTCTATTTATAACATTTATGTATCTTATATCCGCGTATCTCACATGCAGGTATCTCATAGGCAGGTGTTTATATGGAATTTGTTGATGAGATGGTTGCAAAAATCCCTAAATGGCATCATGTTTTGGTGGTGTAAGTTATTGTTAGGTGTGGCAAATGGGTAAGTTGATAAACGGGTCAAATGGGTAACTTTTTGCTTGTGTGGAAACGGGTTAAACTTACCCCAAATTCGTTTTGTCCCAAAAGTCATGTTAGAAAATGTTTAGCAGGTCAAGTAAGATGTTAATCATTTGACACGTTTGGATAAAAATGTGTCGGTTGACGTTATATAGAATGTGTACTATATGGAAGTACGTAGGGCTTCGAAAAAAAGGTTAGCAATTCTTTTTGGTTAAACCACATTCACTTTTCATTTGATTATTAAGTATATATATGATGGCAGTTGTAGTTCCAAAATTAGATGGCTTTGCTTACTATGTTTCTGTTTATATTGTTAACCACTAGGATCTTGGTAACGGGTTACTTACTCTAAAATTTGTAGAGTTTAAGAACTTCCGACTATTTTCTAACAAGTGATAATTTCTGTTTTTATTATGAAAAGGTTGCTATAAACTAACATGAATATTTTGGTGTTTTCCATGAATATTTCATCTTGCGGGTGGTACTTTTCATGATACTCATACTTCAAGTGGATATCATATCGATGTCGGAAGTTATTGACGGGTAAGTGGACATGGTGTGCATAACCATCATGATTGGAACATTAGTATAGGCTGATTCGAGCGGGGCAAGTCTCTTTTTTAAAAAGAGAGATAAGAGGACTAATATGGAACCAAGCAGAGAGCAATGTGAGTCAATAAGCGAAGATAAGTGAGTCACGATACAACTAATTAGAGAAATAACTTTATACTTCTTAGCTGTAGAGCATTAAGGTTACTTTATTAATGGTTTTTTTGGAGGCAGAGTTTGGGTTTGCTAAGAAATTATAAGAGCATTAGGTATTGTGGAGCCGTTCTGTAACACCCCAACCCAGCAAGGGTAGAAGTATCACATTAATGGCTTCATATCAGATCAAACAAAGCATACTTCAATAGTAATACAATAAATTTCAAAGGTTACAAGTGAAATACTAACATTACAAGGTTAAGAATGAAACAAAACTAAATACTAAGTCTGCAAATGCAATCCTTCTAATGACTTCTACTTCAGAATAACTATCAAGGTCTTCTAAGTCCAAAAGTCTCTTCACTCATACCCAAACCCGTCGTCCTGCTTATAACCTGCCGCACACAAAAAGAAAACGTGCGGCTGAGCTTAAAAAGCTCAGTGAACAGATACATATACAAGGCAATGATAATGAAACAGAAATAAGGTATGGTACACTGGGAAAATATCATAAGGTATAAACAATGTAAAGTTATAAGGAGTAGAGTAGGATAGTAATCCACCACGAGCCCAGAAACAGATCATATCATATCGTAACCATAATCTTCATAATCATATAGAGGGGAGACCTCTCAGATAATCAGATAATATGAGGGGTGTCCTCATTCTTCAAATGGAGTGATTAGCTCCCAGACAAATATGTGAAAGGCATGTATTGCACACAGTACCAGTCACCAGAATAGAAATCATATCATATATAGTTAAATCCACTAAACAGAACAGATCTAGGATGCATCCATACGCCCCTACCCAATCACATGCAGACCAAATCAAAGGGACGGTGTAACCAAATCACTAGGGCTACACACTAGTCATGCCAGTGGTGCATCACAGACACGGCCATGTTACCTTCATGGCTAGGGTCACAAATTTTGGCTCGGGTATCAAACTAAGAGTCAGGTGTCAAATCAAATCAGGAGGTCATATCCAAAGGTCCAAAATAGATAGTTCATAACAGACAGTTCAGATCAGATGTATCAGATATAATATGCCAAAGGCCAAATCAGAGTCTAACAGATCAAGGTTTACAAAGAAACGAATCATATCAAAGGTTCACAACAAAAGGGGACATAGCAATGGCTTGGGAAACTTAAACGAATCAGAAATCAGAAATCATATCAAGGGATTAAGACGCCCTTACTGAGAAAGGGCAGAGTATCTGTACCTTATTCAAATGCAAGCACAAAGGACAAAAGCAGAAAGTACTGAGACAGATCAGGACCTCTTTCTATCCACACCTAGAGAAAGTAGAAGACAAAATTACTAATGGGTTCAAGTTCAGATTACCATCTTTAGTTATCTTTCCATTTTAAGAAACTTTCCAGATTTAGTAACTTCTTATTTATAGCAGGTTTCCCGAATTAGTAAGTTACCACATTTAGCAAGGTTCAAGTGACATAATTCAAGTTAAGTCTTTAATGTAAGCTTATTATGGAAGGCATGTTCATTTTGACAAGTTATACAAGTTTAGGGTTATAAACGTAACTTTATCAAAGTTCAAGGATTAAAATAGCAATCTCATAATTTACCATTTGGATACTTTATTTTCCAGAATTACACTTTTAGCCTCCAAGTTTCTAATATTTACAAATTACACCCCTTTTACTTTATTAATTACAAATTAAACCTTATACTTACCTAATTTACAATTTAACCTTTACAATATTCATATTACACATCAAGTCCTTTTATTTCTTCAAATTACAGAAATTAACCTTTAATATTATTATGTTACAAACAGCCCTCAACTTTCGGTAATTTACACATTTAGTCCTTGTACTTTATAAAAATTCAATTCGATTTATATAATTTGCCATAACTACATATTAAGTCCATAAATACTCAAATTTACACATTTCACCCTTTATATTATTATTTACTTCGTGGCCCTTCCATTTTCCAGAAATTACACATTTAGTCCCTCATTTTAATTAAATTGTAATTTGATACATATTTTATTAACAAAATACATTTTAATTCCAAAACTTCCATATTTTACAAATAGCACCCTCAAGTTATATTTTATTCATATTGTCCTTGATTTATAGAGTATTACAAAAATGGTCCACGACTTTTAAAAGTTACAAAACATACCCTTAACCTTTTAAAAAAAATCAATCGGTAAACACCTATATCTCCCAAAAATAAAACCCCTAATTTTCCAAAACACTTTCCAATCATTAAATCATCATTAGAACATTATTTAGACCAATCTATATCATATCAAGAACCCTAAACCATTCTTCCATTTTTTAAACCTATATACGATTTAATATTACACAACCCGATTAATCCAATAAATTCGAAATAATTATATTAACTCTATAATTCGAAATTTTCATTTTTCTCAGATCATATGGGTTACATAGAGTCTAAAAAAAATAGATTTCAATCCATGAAAACTCGTATGCCATTATTTAGAGATTTAGTTTTTGTTTTAGGGTTTATAACACTTTAATTCGAAACGCCTCATATATCTTGCATGGCTCATTCCAACATCTTATACAGGTTATATGAACTGAGTAGAAGGCTAGAAAAATACCAAAAGGTTTTTAGAACGATCGATGATTATGGTGATTTTGTGCTACTCGTTTTAGTTATTCGACACCAACAATTCTCCACGACCCCACGAACGATCCCACGACCTTGTAGCTATTTTCCCATATCATAATCAATGTGAAAAGGGCATCAAAAAATAAGAAACGAATTTTTTAGGTTGTCGAATGAATTAAGACAATATAAATTACATTTTAAAATAAATCGGCAAAACAAATACTAGCGAACAAACGAGTGCCTCCACGACTCCAAAACTATTTTTCTCCCCTCCTTTAGATGATTTATCTAACCAGAAAAAATGATCCTTTAATTTCTTGGTGGCCGGATTTTGATATACGAATTATGTTGTGAAATAGGTTTAGTCGCAATTAGGTTAATAGGGTTTAAAGGAATTAGTTGCAAATAAAAAGGAATTTCCGTGAATGGAGGGGGGGGCATGGGCTGAATTTCGGCTCAATCAAATTAATTCAATGATTTAAATTTTTCCATTTTTGCAAGCTTAAAAACATTTAAAATCAATTTATAATAAAAACATATAAAAATTTGGGTTTTAATTTTGTATTTATACATATTGTGTATTTAAAATTTTGTTACTTCCAAAATGTCAAATGTAGCATTAGAATTAATTTTACTTCATATCTTGATCATCCCAAGTTTTGGAAATTTATTTTGGGAT